>JBBPQV010000133.1:0-37825 GCA_038092675.1 Boletus rufocinnamomeus
AATGTGGAACAGTACAAAGTCCGGATAGTCGCATGTGGCTTCACACAAAAGGAAGGAGTTGATTACCAGGAAGTGTTTGCTCCAGTAGCAAATCTTGACTCCATTCGCACCCTGATTGCCCTAGCTGCCAAGTATGACTTGGAGTTAGACCAAATGGATGTCTCCACAGCCTATCTCAATGGAGAACTGGAGGAAGACCTATACATGTCACCTCCGGAAGGTGTTCCCATCCAACCCGGATACTGCTGGAAACTCCAGCGCTCCTTATATGGACTAAAACAAGCTGGCCGGACTTGGAACAAAATCCTAGATCGAAAGCTCGGAGAACTTGGCTTTGTCTGCTTAGATGCCGAAACATGTCTCTACATATTCCGAAAGGATGGACAAGTCTGTTTCCTAGTTGTCTATGTTGATGACCTCCTCCTAGCTGCTACTACTTGGAAGTTCATGAACTCCATCAAAACAAAACTCTCTGCCACTTTCAAAATGCACAACCTTGGAGAGGCAAAATATATCCTCAGAATTGAAATCAAGCAGAACCAGAAACTCCAGACCATCTCCTTGTGCCAATCCCAATATTGTTGCACAATCCTTGAGCAAACTGGCATGTCCACATGCAAGCCAGCATGGACTCCTATGGCACATGACCCCCAGCTTTCTGCAACAGATCCAATAGATGATTGCATTGTCCTGGAGATGATCATTGAAGGAAAACAGGTCTCATACCTGACGGTCATAGGTTCACTAAGGTATCTCATGCTTGAAACACATCCGGACATTGCATACACAGTTGGTGCACTCAGCCACTTCATCGCAAAGCCCAAATTCATTCATTGGAAAGTGGCAAAATGTGCACTCTGGTATGTACAAGCCACTAAGGACATGGAACTCCAATTTGACAGAATGGAGCTCTCTATGGACATGGACTTCCTCTTAGGAATTGGACAACTCCCATTCCACCTCTGGTTTTGTTTTCATCAGCAATCATGGAGCCATCTCCTGGTCCAGCAAATTGCAAAGCATGGTGGCCCTCTCCACTATGGAATTGGAGTACATTGGACTTAGCAATGCCGGACAACACCTAGCCTGGCTCTGGACCTTCTTTGATGAAATCAGACATTCACAGAAGGCCCCTACTGAACTATTCTGTGATAACCAGGCAGCTATCATTCTATGTCGCAATCTGCAATTCTGAGCTCAGACCAAGCATATCCAATAAAAATACCATTTCATCCAAGATGATCTAGTTGGAAAGGGAGAAGCAACAGTCTGATATGTATCCACCAAGGACATGGTGGGAGATATACTTACAAAGCCACTTGTGAAGGATCAACATTGGAAGTTTGTTAGAGGTATGGGATTGCAACTACACTCGAGTGGGAGTGACAAAATACCACTTACTCTGGAAGGCATTCCAGTTAGTCAGTCCTCCGAAGGGACCACCTAAACACTCTGAAGTTAGGAGTTCCAACTTTGGAGCACTGTCCTTCTATTATGGTACAGTGCTATCACTCAGCAATACCTCTTTACTATCCCTTTCCTCTTTTACCTTCCCTGACAGATATTGAGGTATGAGTGTGCCTCCACCATACAGTACATAGACTTCCACTTTTCTCCTTAGCACCTCAGTTGTTCTTGCCCATCTTAGGCAACAGCTGAGGTGAGTTACTTACTCCACACTATTTACTCTGAGACTAATGTACCATAGCTCTGGTACAAATAGATAAATACTAGTTGTTCTTGCCCATCTTAGGCAACAGCTGAGCTCCAGTATGAATAGCACTGGACCAACTCCACTAAACTCCAGACCTTTGGACCTCCAGACTTTAACAGATACTGAGACTACTCAACCCTGGGTGATATATAACTGGCCTTGGGCCCTTCATGAATCAGGACTGCACTCAAAGGGATGTCATTGCCCTTCATTGGGATCTGGGAATGGGTCATGCATATGGAGATGGAGAGGTTCAGGGTTGGGAGCTTACCCATGTCAGCAGCAGCCCAGGGCCACCCTGTTTTCTTGGTTGTTGAGCCTGTTACAATTCACTTCTATCACTGTCTATTTAAACCCTATAACATCTTTTTTCTCTTTTGACTTTAACTTATTTTCTTTTCAAAGTCATGTGACTAGATCACATGATGGGTCACATGACTCATTTTATCACTTGACTTCAAGATGCAGGCTATGCCATCAGACATTGCGACGCACTCAGAGTTCTCTAGACTCATTGGACATATTAATCCCTTTATAGTTATATCATTCCCACATTTATCTCTGTGCTGTGCACATCTTCTTTTCATTTCCACTATGATTCTCTTCCATTCTGCCACCACATGCAGTTGCATCATGTCTTTCATCTCTGCTCTTCCATTTCATGGCTATACTCAACACATGTTATGCCTTATGCTTTTAATCACCATCACTTCTATATGTTGTATTGGTAGATCTGGTACAAACATGTACACATATGTAGAATGATATATAAGACCTTGAGACTTCACTGGACATCCTCCAGTTTAGTTCTCTTGGAGTTTCCTCTGAAGCTTTAAGACTGAGCCCGATTCCTTCCATCTACACTCTCCTCCTTAGTGGACATTTGTGACAACCTGAAGTGCATCTTGTACTTGCTTTAGGGTTGTTTCAGAGCCCAAGCAAAGTACAAGTACTGCAAATCAGTTGAAACACCTGTTGAACATGAGTAGCTATTGTTCCTGCATTGGAGTATTACCAACTGAAAACAACAGTGTCCAGCTGCTGGAACCAGGGGAGGGCATCATTGGATGCAAGAATCCCAGTGGGGCAAACAAATGTAAAGTCCCTGGGGCAATGCCACTTGGCTCATTGCCAAGACTCTTTGGAGATCTACACTGGGTAAAAGAAAAGAATCCTACAAAAAAATGGAGCTAAGTAAGTAATACAACCCATGGTGCAAGCACAAGTGCAAAAAAAAACATGGAGACAAACTTGGGGGAGTATTGCTCAAGATGGAAGGTGTGGATGATGGGTGGTTGTGTGTGAGTGCTATGAGCAAGACATGTGAAGTTTAAGTTCAACAGCATTACATGTTGGTTTAGGGTGGATACAAATGCCCTTGAACATTCCATGCTCTCTACATCCCCAAGCTGGAACATCTGCATGCCCAACACTATCCCCATCTTGACCATGTTGTTTGGAGCACAAATGTTCATCTCTTGCCTCAACCATGTCTATTTGAGCACAACTGGCTTGTCTCCCACCTTGACCATGTCCATTTGAGTGCAAATGCTCATTTCCCACCTTGACTATATTGTTTTGAGTGTTGCACCATTGTCCCTCTTGCCATTGCCCTCTCCCTCTTCATTGCCTCTCCTTCACCTCTCCATCACCTACCCTTCTCTCCTGGTGATGGTGCAGTCACCCTCACCAAGTCACCCTCCCCTCCCAGCAACAGCACAATATGTGTGTCATGCACATTGTGCCATTACTGTCACCAAGATCGTCCACTTGTCGACATGTGCAATTTAACAATGATGTTGAGTCACACATGCCAACATTTGCACTGTCTTGCTCTCATTGACCTCAACCATGACACCACTCACTCCAACCTTTTCAAGAGATGGGCCATATATCAAGCCATGATAGTCTCCCCATTCTCTTGCCTTGATATCACCCATTAATTCCAACTGTCCACTCCCAAGCATGTTCAGTGCATGAATATACAGCAATATTTGGCAACCCCCACACCAAAAACCTTCTCCACATTGATCAACAACATGAACCACCCACTGCCTCTGCCATTGCCTTTTTCTTTTCCACCAATCCATCTTCCACCACAGCATCCCCGCCACCCATGGTACCAGGACCAGGACAGTCCAGAGGTATTTCATTGTTGACAGAACTGATACACTCCAGAATTTCAGGGCAGATGCCTGGGAGATGGTTGTGTGTGTGATGACAACAGGCCAGGCATGGCATTTTCGACCATACAAATGGAATGAACCACAAACCTTGCTTCATTATGGTACATTGCTGTTCTATCATGTCCCATCTCTCTGGGGCAACTGCTATATGACTGATGTTTGGTATTCCTTGATGAGCAAATAGTCAAGGGAATATACTTTACATGGGCCAATAATCCACCCAACATGAAGACCAAGGACTGGAATGTAACAGAGCTCAAGGTGAACCCTTAATCCTTTTCCATTGATTTGACTTGAGTCTCACATGCATGTTGCTCACCAGATTGACCCCCACTAATGACATGTCAACAAGTTGGTGGTAGCCCATTGTTGGAAAATCATCAATAATTGGTTGCTTAAATTGTGAGAAAGAAGGGAAAAAGGGACACTCATTGCAGATCAATGTCATTCTAGGTATTTTAGGTGCACTTTGAGTGTCTATGCAGTAAAGTCCAAAAAGTGTAGCACAGTCTAAAAAGCTTGAAAAAGTCAAAAAGTGCATCCTGGCCCAAAAGGGCACACGAAAAAGTGGTGAAAAGTCAAAAAGTCAAAAAAGTCATGTGACATTTTGCTGATGATACTAGTAGGGCTACAGGGCTACAGTGGCCTTTAATAGGATGGAATTCATGAGATCTGAAAGTTGTAACTACTTATTTATCAAAAATGTGTATAGAATATGAGATAATAATGTTGTAGCAATGTATGGAATAAGTTATTTTAGTGACTGGTACACTCACTTAATTAAATGTAGCCTCTTATTTCCTAATTGCTGGACTTAGTGAATTTTTCACATGTGAATGCATCACATGATGCTTCCTTTCTAGTGAATTGTGCCAATGGCCAATTTAACACATCTTCTCTTCTTTCCCTTGCCTCTGAGTCCACCCTGACCCTCAGCACACATGGATGACTCTGAACATCCCTCCCCCAGGCCCAATGGTGCTGGCATTCCATTCAACTGCACAAAGCTGCTCAAGCTTGAGCTCAAGTCCCAGCATAAGCTTGCCATGATAAACCTGCACACTTGTACCTGCTACCATCCATTATCTCCAACATGGTCTTGCTCAACCCTCTTTCAACTTATTTTCTACTCACCCTGATTGCTTTATTGTTGCCTGTGAGGATGCTGCTGCCCCTCTTCCTTTTCCAATTCCCATTGTATCCATTTTAAGCATGAGCACTTACAGCCCACCCCCATTGTGTCCATTTGAGCATGAGCACTTGGCACCCACTTCACTGTGTTATGCTTGGCTCAGGTAGAGATGAGTGTAAGCTTCACAATCAAAGGTGGACAGGGGTGATCAGTAATGATCAGTGAGTGGCTCAATAGATAGTCAATAGTATGACTAGAGTGGTTGGTAGTGTGATCAGTAGTGACCTGTGGTGTGATCAGTAGTGTGATCAGTGGTGATCCACTAGGTTGAAGAATGAAGAGGTTTGGAGTGGATTCTCCCAAAGGAACTTAGGTTCTTGGGAGTCTCAGCACACACTCAATAGTAGTGCAAAGACTAGTTGAGGATTCTGGTACCACATGTGCAGCACTGGGGTTAATGGGTGGGTGGGCAAAGCAGATCAAGATTGGGGGTCTGCTAAGTACAGGAGTAGAGCTTTATATACTAGGGGTAGCCTCAGTGATGGGTAAGTGGGTGGAATGGTCAAGAATAAAGGAGAATGTTCTAGGGAATACATTAGATAGAATCCAATGGAAGGTGAAGGAAGGGGTTTGTCAAAAGAGCCAGAAGGTGGTGGAAACCAGTGAGGCTGGGATAGATAATGGTACTGGACAGGGCTAGAACAGTCTGGCTGCTGATGGGTCAAAGATACAGTGGTAATTGGTATAAGTAAAGATATAGACAAAAGAAAGGAGAACAAAAACAAGAAGATGAATGAATCATAACATTACTCCCCGTTATAATTGAATCCCTAATGAGATAAATCCTACAGGTCAATGAATCTTCCAACTGGGGATCCAGTCATGTTACCAATTACTTCATCATTGAACACATTGTCTGTGTTATGATCTGATTAAGGCAGATGCTGTAGACTCAAAGAGGCAACACTGCCTAGAAAACAAGAGGTGAAAATGAGAGAGAGAAGGGGAAAGGATGAGTAAGAGAGAAAAGGAATGAAAGGAAACTCTCAGTGGTTAAGAATCCTTCACTAAGGATTAGGGAACTAGTCTCCACAAGGATCATACTTGGTATGGCAACCAAGCGGTTGACCTTGTACTCAACATGGCTCTTTACCAAAGAACCAGGCAAGGGTGGGATACTGACTAGGAGTAACTCACTGCAATGACTTTGGAGGTCAAAGACAAAGAGATTAGAACTGGGGTTCCATCTCTTGTCACTAACATTATATAGTAAGTAATAGTGCACATGGACCATAGGGTCCATTGGAATACTACTTCTAAATAAGGAGAGATGAAAGGAAGTAATGAATGGAGATGAAAAGGAAGGTAATATATGAGGTGGATGTGAGGTGTGGTAAAATGGAAGGAAAGCATAGTAATGGAAGATCAGATTGGAAAGATCAAATTGGGGGAAGTGGAATAAAAAAGAGGTGGAGATGAAGTCTACCATGGTGATACATGAAGAGGTGAAAGGGGTACTCCCGAGTGGTCAGGTCACATGTGAAGGTTATGATGGAATGAAGATAGGGGGTAATCAGAGATGAGATCATAACAGTCTAAGTTATTGATAATGGGGGAGGGGGTGAGACAATGGCAAAATGCAGGAGGATATCGAAGGGGGTTGCACAAAGCCAGGACCCATTGTATGGATCATGGGGAGGAATGGTTGGAGGAACGAGAGTGGTTGGATTAAGAGGAAGTTGAGGGTGAAGGTGGGGGTAGTGGATGTCAAAGAGAACAACTGTATTGCAGGTGGCCAGGTGCCCATCATAGGCAAGAGGGACACTGATAGTAAAGGCATTGGGCATGGTGATGGCCAAGGTGATGGCACTAAAGACAGGTTTTGTGGTAGTATGGGTGAGATGGGGGAAGGGGTGTCCTGCCATCATGTCCAGTCCACATGGCTTCAACTCATTCTAAGATAGCTATCTCATCAGTGGTGAGGGGGAAAGAGGAGGCAGATGGTGTGGAGTTGCCAGATGAGGAAGATCTGACAGAGGGGGAAACTCCAGCTAAATCTCTGAGGTAGCAGTTGATGTCCTTGAGGAGTTCCAACATTCCTATTTGATAGAAGGTGATAAAGAGGGCAGCTTCCAACTCATGATGGATGTGTTCAACAACATGGGAGGTGAGGGCAGTCTCAGCATTGGCAGAGAAGGTCTGGGTGATGGTGTGAAGCCAGCAGATTTGGTGGTAGGATCTGTAAAGGGCATACAATGAGGATCTGATATTAAGGTGACTTTTGATGGGGAGGATGAGATGAGGGTCTTGTAAGTAGGAATTTAAATGGGCAATATCTTTGGCAGAAGGGAAGTTATCACAAAGGTGTTGGGCATAAAGGGGAATGGTGACAGAGGGGATGGCTATGGCTATGGTGGCAATAGAAATGGGCACAAAGGTCAGAGACCAGGAGCATGGGGCCATGGCTCCCCAACTGGGGGTGGCTTGCCAAGAGATGGGGAGAGGGAATCATTGACAATGATGAACATGGCAGAAGGGTCCAGAGTGGTGGACAGGAGTATTGAGGAGACTGAGGAGAGGAAAGGGGACAATGAAAGAGTAAGGATGTTTTCAATGGACATGGCGGTTTGAGGGGTGGAGTTAGTGCAGAAAGCAGTTCACTCTTTTATAATCTGCAAGGGTATCTGGGGTGTTCTTTAGCTCTTTTTCAGTAACCCATGAGGCATCTTCAGCAGAGTACCCTTTCCAATGGACAAGGTAGGAGTGGCATGATGGAGTTCCTTTGTGTTGTATGATCCTTTTGATTTTGTATTCCTTTTTTCCAGCAACAAGGTCCGGTGGGGGAGTAGGGAAGTTCTTTTCATAGATAGGGTTTTCCTGATAAGGGGACAGCAGAGAAGCATGGAACACCAGGTGTATCTTCCAGGTTACAGGAAGGCAGAGTTGGTAGACAATTGGGGATAGGACTTTAGTGATGACAAAGGGTCCTTTCCATTTAGGGGCAAATTTGGGGTTGGTGACAAGTTGTTTCAAATTCCTGGCTTCAAGCCAGACCTTGTCCCCCTTTTTGAAGGGCATAAAGGATTAACTGGTGTGAGCAGCCATTACCTGTCTGGCAAGTTCATGTGAGGCTAGAGCTTCATTCCTAGCTGTGGAGAGGGATTTCAAACAGGATTCCACTGCAGGAAGGGGAGATTCTGGAAGGAGTGATGGTAGGGCATGGGGTTCATAGCCCATCATGAGGAAGAAGGGGAATTGATTGGTGACAGAATGGGGGAAATGGTTGTGAGCAAATTCTGCATGTGAAAGGTTCTCAGCCCAGGAGGTGGGGTTGTTGCCACAGAAAATGTGGAGGTAGGTTTCAATTTCTTGGTTAACTTGTTTGGTTTCCCCATCAGATTGGAGGTGGTGGGTGGTGGAGAGGGAGGGGTCATATTTGAGTAGCTTCCCTAGTTCTTGTGCAAAGAAGGAGGTGAATTGTTGGCCATGATTGGAGATTACTTTGTTGAAGAGTCTGAACCTAAGGTATACTTTGTGGAAGAAGAGGATGGCAATTCCTTCAGCAGTGACAGATTTCTTAGTGAGGCAGAGAATTACCCCCTTAGTAAGTCCATGGTCAACCACAATCAGTAAGGTGTCAAAGCCATCAGAGAGGGGGAGGTCAGTGATGAGATTGCAGGAGATCTGCTGGAAGGGCCAGGATGCAGAGGAAGGAATGGGAGTGAGTGGGGGAACAGTGGGATGAGTGTTGGGCTTATTCTGTTACAGGTAGTGCATCCTGCAACATATTGGCGGATGAAGGTGACCAAGCCTGGCCACCAGAACTCTGAGATGACCAGTTGCCTGGTCTTGAGGTAGCTGGGGTGTCCTGCAGTTGCATGGTCATGGCATCATTGGATGATTTCATGAGGGAAGCAGTGGGTGAAATGACCAACATTCACCAGATGAGTGCTGTTACAAGTGGTGGTACCCCCCCTTTATTTTCCCCTTCTTCCTTGTCGCTGGACCCCTTAGAGTCATCCCTATGGGACGACATCATCACGTTGCTCCAGGAGTACGAACTATCCGACGAAGCCTTCATGGACTTCCAACCCATCCCGACTTCTTCCGAAGGCACAGCCTTCTTTTGATCCGATTCCTTCCTTCTCCTATTTGTTCCGATTCCTTTTGATCCTACTTTCCCCAAGGACACCGCCCCGTTCCGTCACATGCTTCTTATACACGATGTGTTTCTTATCTCATCATCACCATAGTGCCTCTCCTAAAGGACTATTACCTATTTAGTCTCACCTGCCCTAAACGCCTTCAGGCAGTATATATATTCACGCTCCGCCTGTATCTACTCTCTAACTTTAACCTACACAATCTACCGTGTGCTTAGGTTCCCAGCTGGCTCGATCCTCTCACCGCTGGTCTCGGATCCCTCTCCTCATCATACTCTTTGTCCTCAGGAGAGTATACACTCAATGCTAGTCACAGTGGGACTAAGCGTACTTTGAACCTTCCGCAGATCGGAAGCTAGATGCTAGGAACTTGACACACGTTGGTGTCACTTGTTACTTGGTCGTAACAAAAAGTATTCGACCTTCTAGAGAAGGCCAAATTCTATCTTGAAAGCGAGAAGTGCGAGCTATACACAGACAGGTTAGACTGTCTAGGTCACATAATCGACCACAAGGGTGTACATGCCAACAGAGACAAAATGTCTCACATTTGAGACTGGAGGACTCCAAAAATGCTCAATGAAGTTCAATGCTTCGTTGGGCTTGTAGAATACCTGGCACAATTTATGCCAGACGTATCGGCGTATACTACACCTATGACCAGAATATAGTGGAATGGACACCCATTCCAGTGGAGGGAAATCCATGACTGATGCTTCCAGATGATCAAAGATCTGGTGTGTAAATATCCAATACTACGGCCTATAGATCCGCAAAAGGAAGAGCCTATATGGCTCATATGTGACGCATCACTCTATGGAGTGGGCGCACTATACGGGCAAGGGCCCAATTGGAAAACCTGCAGACCAGCAGGTTTTATGTCAAAGAAGTTGAGTGACGCTCAACAAAATTATAGAACATTCGAGCGAGAAACCCTCACAATAATTGAAGCCTTATTAAAGTGGGAGGATAAACTCCTCGGCTTCAAGTTTATGATCATAACTGATCATGAGACATTGGGATACCTCAAAACCCAATGAAAATTGTCTAGTAGACAAGTCTGTTGGATTGACTACATGTCGCGGTTCGACGTGACTATCATATATGCAAAAGGTTCAGAAAACCATGTAGTGGATTGTTTATCCCACTACTATGAAAGAGAAGGAGGTGCGAAGCCTCCGAGGAAGAGATCGACTGGGCAAATGCAGATATGCATCTGGACCCAGAGGGAGATGATCTCCTGCAAGATAGATGGCTTGAGCTGAAATTATCAGCGATGGGGGAACAAAGTAATCCCTGGAAAAGTGAACATCTGAGAGAGAAACAGGAACACCATATTCTCGAGGCTCAGGAAATGGCCTCAGCTATGGATAGGACAATCAAGGACCCACCTCACACAATTGTGCAGGATGATCCGATGATTCTCGAATCCACTGAGGCATCCAAAGCCTCACCCATCAAATATGGCAACACACCAGAGTTTCTGGAGACTATCCATAAAGGATATAGAAATGAACCATTGTTCATGAAAATACTCACCAACCCAAAACATCATTCTCAGTTCGTAGAGAGACAAGGTCTTCTCTACACGACTAATTGGGGAGAAGAAGAAGTGTTGTGTCTTCCACACGCAAAATATAGGGGTGATAACGTTGTTGCCAGTATAATTGACCAAGCACATAAGGTGCTTGGACACTTTGGATCACAAAGGACCACGGATTATATCTGCAGATGGTACTGGTGGCCAAGACTTGGCTGTGAAGTGGATCAATTTTGTTGGACATGTCCAACATGTCAGACAACCAAAGTTGAAAACCAATGGCCCAAGGGCCTACTGCACAGTTTGCCTGTGCCTAGATGACCATGGGGATCGATCACCATGGATTTTGTGGGACCATTCCCACTGAGTGAAGGGTATGACTACCTATGGGTAGTCTTGTGTCGCCTCACATCAATGGTACATTTAGTACCAGTAAAGACAACGATACGAGCATCAGAGCTCGCATCTAAATTCTTAAATGAAATCGTGTGATTGCATGGACTACCAGAGATTATAGTCTCTGATCGAGATGCAAAGTTCACCTTGGTCTTCTGGCACAAGCTGCACCGAATGATAGGAACGAAACTACTAATATTGACCACGTTTCATCCCCAAACAGATGGCGCGTCAGAAAGGGCCATCAGGAACGTAGTTCAGATACTACGGGCAATAGTACAGCCTACCCAGAAGGACTGGGTGAACAAAGTACCAATGGTCAAGTTTGTGATCAATTCGAGCATCAGCAGCTCAATAGGGTTTGCACCCTTCAAGCTCAATTATGGATATATGCCTGTAATGATGCAGTGCATCCAGGAGGGTAAAACCTCTGAATCCACTGCACCAGGTATAAAATCATTTGTAAACCAGGCTCTAGAGAACCTGGAGATGGTGCACAATGCCATCATCGAGAGTTGAGCAACTCAGACATACCATGCCAATAAGAAAAGGTGAGAAGGGACGACCCTTCAAGTGGGAGATCGAGTGTATCTCTCCACCCAAAATCTAAGTATCCCAAAGGGACGAACTCGAAAGCTCATCCCCAAATATATCGGACCTATGAAGGTCCTAGAAAAGAAGGGTGTCAATGACACCTATACGCTGGATTTACCAGACGAGATGAAAGCGAGACACATTCATCCGATGTTCCACGTCAGGCTTCAACACAAATATGAAATGAACAACGATGTGCTTTTCCCAAAATGGGACGCACAATCATTCTATGATGTTGGTATGACCAACAAGGAAGACTGGCTGGTGGACGAGATAATCACCCATTGATGGACAAGTAACATGATCAAGTTACTTGTTAAGTGGAATCTCGGAGATTCCACATGGGAGCCAAGCTCCAACTGCAGAGAACTTGAAGCTCTAGACAGATATCTAGAGCTTCAAGGCGTGCAAAGCGTATGCCAACTGCCCCAGAGGGTACAAAGTATGCAGAAGCATACAAGACCTGATATTGGTCATAGTAGCGAAATGCTACGTTTGCAGAAGCAAACAGAATGAATGACAAACAAAGTCAAACAAATAAAAATAAAAAGTAAAAAATAAAATAAGATAAAAATAACAACAAAGAGAAAGAATAATGGTAAAATAATTAAAAACAAACAACACTGCTTTCTGTCACTGTAATTCGTTTTTTGTCGATCAGTTCCCTTTCACATGTCACTTTCCTTTTTTGAAATTTTGCGATTTATTAGGTCGCGTCTTGGCTAACCTTTCTCTCTTTCTTAACGTCACCTCGTGTTCTAGTTGCCCACCAGCAACAAGTTGCACAGAGCAACATGTCTCCCAGTGATCACCATCACAAGCGTTCTCGCTCTACCTCTTCAACCTCGTCTCATTCCAGCTTGTCTGGAGTGTCCACTCCCCCATGTGGCCGCTCCCTTTCGCGCGAAAGCGTGTCACCTGGTGGCAGGACTGCAAAGTCCTCCTCCTTCATTGACTGTGGCAGTCATCGCACGGGCAGCAGCGGTGCAAAGCGCCATTGGGATTGTTCCTCGTCGCTCCAACGTGACACACGACGTAACAAGCATCGCAAATGCCCTTCCTAGGGCTGTGGATTTCGCATCCACAACTGCCTCTAATTAGGCATAAACTTGCATGTGATGTATGCAACGATTATGTGGCGCACCTCAGCGCCGGGGTAGCAGCCTTCTGCCCCAATATGGAGGACGCCATGGAAAACATGGCTGATGACATCGCTCGTCTTTGTAGGCACAAAGCCTACCGAGATTTAAGGGACCGTGTTGATCGTCTCCACGACGAACGACGTGAGCTACTCGCCTCACTTGCTGAGGCTGAGGCGGAAAATAGCTGCCTCAGGGGAAACAATGTCCCCGTACCATCATCCTCGCATGACAAGGCCCATCAACTCGAAGGGGCCCGTCTTGCTTCACTCGGCGTCCCCACGGACGAGGACCAGCCAATGGCTGGTCCATCTACCAGACGGGATGCCCTGTTAACCAACAGACTGGCTCCACCAGTCTCTTCTTCTTTGTCCGGGGGGAGGGTGCAGGCAAGTCCTGCTTATCCTTCCTCCAGTGTTACACAGGTTATGCCTGCTTCTTCCAGCAAAGGGAAGGGGAGAGAAATTCTCCCTGACCCTGAGCAAAGGGGACCCGTCCTCCCTTACGAGGACCTGATGATGACGGACATGCCGACCCCGGTTACGCTCCAAACTGCCAAGGGAACAATGTTCCCAGAGTTTACTGGGACAGAGGTCCCTCAAGGTGTCCTCATTCTGGGGGATGCCACAGATTCAAAGGGTGTTCACACCCACTTCGTCAGAGTAGGGGATAACCTCTATGTATACCAAGGGGAAGCCCTTGCTGAAGCACTGCAAAGTGCCATAGAGGGGTGTGCTCCCCCAACTCCTGCCAGACGGCATCATGCCGTCAACATTAAGGTAGAACAGGGCATAATGGGCCCTGTTCGCCTTAACAATTTGGCGGATAAAATCCATGCACTGTTCCACGAAGCACAGTTAGAGCACAAGGGCAACGTTCCCTCAGTTAAGCAGATCCAAGATCTTCTCTTGTACCTCAACCTTTGGAGGAGATACAAGGATCTGGGCACGAGCGAGCTCGTGTGAGCTATGATAAAAGAATGGAGGCTCCCTGTGTGGGCCTCCGAAAAAGCAAAAAAGAAAAAGGAATTGATGAGGGAGGTGGCATGAGGTGCCCATGCATTCATACCACTGCCCCCAGTCATCACTATGGCACTCCAAGAGCACCTTACAACTGATCCTGTCCAATCCGATCCTAGCGGGTTGAATGTTGCTCTGGAGCATAGCTCCTTCCCCATGTCCCAGGCTAGTCTGGCAGACCCACTGATGGGGTCCAGTACTCCTCCAGTTCCACAGGAGGAGTCATCCTTCAGGGCCCATTCTTCTGGGCCAATAATCCTTTCAGGAAAAAGACCTGAAATTCCCCGCAATGCCCCATCGCTCAATGCCTCGATCAAGGCATGGATCAGTTATATTGAGTGGTACCAGCTCAGGTGCCCTCAACAGGAGCAATGTAATGTGCTCCGAAGGGTGTTCCCAGGGACGACCCTGACTTGGAGTTGAACCCTCCAAGCCCTTGTCAAGTATGAGGATTTCTCCTCATGGAGCACCTCACTCCTGTGCCCAGACAGCACATAGACCATATGGTGTGGCAGCATGAGCTGGCATGCCTACTACTGGTACCAGGGAGGTACTGTTCATTGATCGAATGAGCCGAAGTTGTTACAACCGCGTAACAAGTGACACTAATGTGTGTCAAGTTCCTAACGCCTAAGCTTCCTATCAGAGGAAGGTTCTAAGTACGTGTAGTCCCACCATGACTAGCGTTGAGTGTATACTCTCCTGAGGACGAAGAGTACGATGAGGAGAGGGAGACAAGACCAACGGCAAGAGAATCGAGCCAGTTGGGAACCTAAGCACACGGTAGATTGTGTAGGTTAAAGTTAAAGAGTAACTACAGACAGAGCTTGAATATATATACTGCCTGAAGGTGTTTAGGGCAGGTGAGACTAAATAGGAAATAAGAGTTCAGGGGAGGCACTATCATGTAGATGAAGTAAGACACGCGTCGTGTATGATATGCACATGACGGAAGGGGGCAGTGTCCTCGGAGGGAAATGGAACTGGAGAGAAATGGAAGAGAATATGAAATACATAGCGGGACGGAACGGGATTAGAAGGAGGCAGTGTCTCCGGGAGAAGTTGGGGGAGGGAAGCAGTCCATGAAGGCTTCATCAGATATCTCGTATTCCTGCAGAGACATGATGATGTCATCCCATAGGGACGACTCAGGGTGATCCAATGACAAGATGGGGGAAAATGGAGGGGGGGTACCACCAACCGTAACAGAAGTCAGGCCCATCACCAGACAACAATGTTGGACTGGCATGTTCAACAAAACAGCCAGAATGGCTGAAATCGCAGCATACCTCGCTGCCAATGGCATCACAGTACATGACGCTGATGACCTGGTCATATGGGCACGTCAAGTCGCCCGTGAGATGTTGGAGCAGGTGGACTCCAATGGAGGGGATCAAAACCCTCAGACCCAGGGGATCTATGCCCCAATGAGGCAAGATCTCCGCCTCCCGACATCTCCGGATTTCAGTACCTACTCATTGGAGTGGTACGAAAGGGAAGCGCGCCAGCAAGGAGGGCGCATGGAGGATCTTCCTTCCATGAGACTTCATGAGGAAGTCCTGAGGGATGAGTCCCTCATTACCAAATTCGGTGCAGCTCTCGTCGGATATGATGTACTGCACGTCTCAGGACCAGAGGTACCTGACACAACCGGAGGAGACTCCCCCATGTGTCAGGACCCATCCGGTCATAATGAGGATGACGAGGACCTATCATGCATGTAGGTCTCTCATTGTCAGAGATATAACCCTCCATCGGGCAGGCAGTATAATGGGCATAACCCTCCAAATTCGCAGCTTGGATTGTTCGCGAGGCATAACCCTCACATGTATATACATACATATACATTTCTATCTTTTTCTTTTTTTTTCTTTTTCTTTTCATCTGTACTGTTCCTTCTTTCCTTTTTTCTTTTTAAATACATTCAAGCCTATATCCAGCTCTAATTGGGGAGGGTGTTAGGGGCCAAATATACAGATATATCCAACAATACCTACTGGGCACATGTAATTCTAATATCACATGTGCCATGTCTAGTATATATAAAAATTTGCCTAGTTATATTGTAGGGCATCCTACTTTTGTCTTTACACATCATGTAGTGAATACCATTCAGTATCGTTCACTTGTGTGATTTTAAGGCATAGGATCTATCAACCCCTTACAGACGTGCATATGTATGTTATCTGACCCAGTTTGCCCCCTAGGATCATTGAGGCATATGAGTCTGAGTCATACAACTACCCATCACACTCCTAGTGGGAGCCAGTGTTGGTAAGACATTACTGGCTACCTCAATCTTACAGTATCAACTCAATTGTTCTTTACACAGTTGGCCTCATTGCAGCTAAGCCATTCCACATCATCGAGAGTCATCCAATGCCAATGCCAACATTTGGCCCCATCGCCCTGTCTTTTCTGCCACAGGTACACCCTGCAGAGGGTGGTGCCTGCTCCACATATCCTGTAATGGACTCTGAAGAATCACCTTTGCATGATCCCACTCCTTCCAAGTTAGGTCACTTCTGCCATGTTGTTTCTGCACAATAATGAGTCCTTAGCCAAGATTCTCCCATGTCATTGTGTTCGCAGATGATGCTGTCGATGTTGATCAACGTTACCATAAAGGCCATTCAGTAGGTGTTGTCAGTGTGTGAGCAATGATTGGCATAGAGGAGTTTGGAGCTGAGGAGGGGAACAAACTGGAAGGAGGAGCAGATGGATGTGAGATGGATGAGTACTAGTAGATCAGGTGGGTGAATTTGATGGCTGTAATATAGTGGCTGTAGTCTTGTGCTATGTAGTGCCAGTAGTAATATGTTTTTTTCCAGATGGGCTGTACCTGCTGTACCCATACCCCCCTTACCTGCAGCATGATTCCCCACCCACACTATACCCTACTTGAATGAGGGGAGTGTGCACGGCATGGTTAGTAAACCCAAAAGAGGGGGATCAGAAGCTGACAGTGAAGGCACCCATCACTCCGAAGTCTGTGTACGTCTATGAGTGGGTCCCATTGTACATACATTCTGTGCAGAAAGGGTCTCACGTGACTTTGCATAGGATGGGATAATTCCCCTCCGCCACACTCAGGTAAGTATACTGTGACACTGATCATTAATTGTTGTTCAACTGCATGATGGCATGGCACATACCCTTTAGGATTATAAACCTCTCACCCTCCCACCCTTTCAAATGTCTGACTCGAAGCAGCTGCCATCATCACCATGATAGGTGGCCCTGAAGATGAGGAAAGGACTTTCCAAGAGCTCTTTGACTCATTCATCTCCTATGCTGCCAATTGGACTCCCTCACTCTCCACATTGACTTCTACTCACTGGCAACCTGGCCAACTCAAAGCTCTCCAGCATCCTTTTCAACCCCCATCGCCTCCCTTGTCGGACACCGGTAACTTGAACACACACGACACAGGGCCTTTTGCAGCACCCCAGCTCTCGCAAACTGCAACTTCTCACCCCCCATCACCACCCCAATCAGATCATGGGGATCAACCAATCGATTCTCAGCAGGAGTTGGTTGATGGTCTCACTGACAGTAAGTGATCCCAGTCATCAAATCCACTCAAGTTATGCAGTTCTATCCATAGGTCTCAACTATGCGTCCCTTCCAAGAAACTGGAAGTGCATCATGTATCACGCCTATACAACATTATTCTCGGCAATCGCATTACATGTCCCTCATGTCCACCATAACACACTGGTTACGCAGGCCCTCAATTGTGCTATACATCAGTGCATGGAATTGAACCCACACTGGGTCTCCAAAAACGATGGTACATGACTTTAGATTCAAAAATCATAATTCTTACTATCGTGTCAGAGCTGATCAACACCAATGGCATACCAGTTTGTACCTCAATGTTGAATGAACATTTTCAACTAAAGTTGCATTCAGCAGTAAGTAATTGATTATTCAATGTAGTTTCTCATCACTAACATTCGTTCTGCATACATAGGTTGTGAAAGCTGAGAAGACGTTCCACAACCACACCCTACAAATCACAATCTGTATGCTCACCTCACTATCACACTCGTTGGCAATCATGCCACACCTCCCCGGACCAGCCAGCACAATATTTGACAACAACCAGAGAGAGTTTGCACAGTGGTACCTCACCTGGGATGATAGCCATGGGTACATGATGTGGCACAACTTTCACAATCACCAGGTAAGCATAGTACATGGTAACTTTCATGTCCAACTCAGTAAACTGTTCTAGATTCAATGGTTTGATCATGGCACTGTATGTAACCTGCTATGCTCTGTACTTGGGAACACCCGATTTTCTGGGTACTTCAGCCTTCAAGAGGCCTACCAGACAGACGTGGGGAACTGGGCCTCAGGCTGGCGACCTCTGTGAGCTCAAGGATGTGCTGCAATATCTGTGGTCTCTTATGCCCTTGCATCAGTGGGTACTCACATTTGCTTATCAAAATATGCTAAGTACTTGGATATCAGGCAAGCATATTGATCTGCATGGACTTCCTGCAAGAGGATCACTGGGACCAGGAGGTAGCATGCCCCTGGAGACACTGCAGTAGAGGCAGAACAGACAAAGATTTACCATCTCCTCGATAGTATTCATTCTTTTTCTGCTCCTCAACTCAGTGCAGCAGAGTATGGGCATGCTCACAATGCACTTGTCCGACTATTTGAGGACATCGGTTTTACTTTGTAGGGCGTCTTGGAGTAGACTTGGAGTCTCAGACTCCAAAATTTTGTAACATACCTAGATATTATTTTGGCATCACAGTATAATCGAATGCCACAGGTTCATTTTCATCCAAACAGAGGATTACTGGTCACTGGTCACCCTTGGTCAAAGCATGACATGCCACAAGCTCAACCACATTAAACCATCATCCCCTACTCTGGACACAAGCTCTTCTTGTCCAGTTCCTTTCCCGTGTCCTGTTTAACATAAAGGCAACTTCATTTCAGCAACTGAAGGAGAGGTCCTGGATGAGGCCAAGATCATCTTGGTGAGTCTTTTACACTTCAAATTTACAGAAAAGATCATATAGTTTCCTCCTGTCCTGTGACAGATTTTACCCAGGAATCCAACCCCTCCGCCTCATGAGCAGTTCGCCATGATGAGAGATGCTTTGGAGAGGAAGAAGACAGCCATGTTCCTCCTCACTTCAGCATAGCATGACATCAAAACTCAAGCTTTGTTCATGATTGAGGAGATGGGTCTTGATGAGACTATTCATTTCTATGAAATGCACTATAACACTGGGGATCCTCATACTGCTATGGGCAAATTCATCATAGCTGTGGCCAACAATGACTCTGGAAACCCTTATCACCCCTACCCAAACCAAAATTCTTTCCGCCTCAGGAAATGATACTGGAATCAGGGTGCACATAAGTCTAAAGAGAGCTTTAAGGAGCTCCTGGACATTGTAGGAAGTGCTGAATACTGCTCAGAAGATATCCAGGACACCAACTGGTGGGTAATTGATTGCGCACTAGGTGGAAATAGCTAGGAAGGTTGCGATGCAGAGTGGCTGGATGAAGATAACTGGCGATGCATGCCTATCACCATTTCCATTCCCTTTCATAGCTGGTGTCAACATCCTGGTCCCAAAAACTACATTGTTGGAGACTTTCATTTTCAATCTCTGGTATTGATCATTCAAGAGAAGCTTACTGACCCAGAACACGATCAACTGTTTCACTACAAGCCCTATGAACTTTGATGGCAACCCCCACATACAGAGCAAGATGTTCGAGTCTACGGAGAGCTTTTCACTTCGGACACTTTTATCCAAGCCCATCAATGGTTGCAGGACTCTCCGCCTGAGCCCAGATGTGATTTACCTAAAGTTGTTGCAGGACTCATGTTCTGGTTGGATTCAACACAGCTGTCATCCTTTGGCAATGCGAAGCTTTGGCCACTCTATCTTTATTTCAGTAACGAATCCAAGTACCATTATTGCAAGCTGTCCAGTAATCTTTGCACACATGCTGCATATTTTCTAATGGTCTGTTCATCATGTGGTTCAAAGCAATTATTTAACTAATACCATTTTGCAGTTGCCAGATAGCTTCAAGGATTTTGCAATGCAATATACTGGAGACAAGTGCCTTAGTGGCGCTTTCTTTGTGCATTGCCATTGTGAACTTTTCCATGAACAGTGGAAAGTGTTACTCAACAATGAATTCCTTGATGCCTATGAAAATAGTATTGTAATCATGTGCTGCGATAGAATCAAATGATGCTTCTATCCTCAAATATTCACCTATTATGCAGACTACCCAGAAAAGTGAGTCATGTGGATCCTTCACCCATCTTGCCTCAGAGGGCTAATCCTGTCCATCAGAATTCTGATAGTGTGCATATGCAACCTTGGAACTTGTCTGTGCCCATGCTGTTCGATTCCAAAGGATCGTGTTCAAGGCCTTGCCACTGAGCGGGATGTTCTCCAATGCAAGGTCCTTGCACGTACTGACACCACAGAATGTCAAACGAAGGTGGCTGAAGCCCATAAGCTCATATATAATAAGAGCTATGCAGTGGACACAACACAGGTCGAAGCACTTCTCAAGTCAGAGTCACTCGTCCCCACCACTGTAGGTTCATTGGTCTGTTCTGTTTTAATCACGTTAACAGCCTTTTCAGAATGCGTTCTCCAAAAGGCTCCATCACACTGGCTTTGATTTTTTCCATATGCTTGTCGTGGATCTCCTACATGAGTTCGAGCTGGGAGTTTGGAAAGCCATATTCATCCATCTCCTTCACATACTAGACAGCTTGAAACCAAGCAAGATTCACAAGTTAGATAGGTGGTGAGACTGTTCTCTCTCATTGGACATCATTTTTTTGATATGATATGAAGATTTCGCAAGGTGCCCACCTTCAGCCATGACACTATTAGGCAATTCTCAAGGAATACCTCTGAGATGAAGAAGATGGCAGCATGTGACTTTGAGGATATTTTGCAGGTAGGTTTTACTACAGCAGTTGTATTGCAAGTGACCATAAAGCCCACTGAAATCATTTGGTAGTGCACTATTCCAGTCTTTGAGGGCCTTGTCCCTGATCCGCATGGCGGGAGGATATTGGAGCTCCTGTTTTCATTGTGCCATTGGCATGCACTCGCAAAGCTGCACATGCACCCTGACAAAACCTTAAGGAACTTGGATAGGGTGACAGAGAGGTTGGCAAACCAACTACATGCCTTTGTGGCTGAGACTTGCCCCGAATTTTCTATGAAAGAGCTGTGCCGCAAGGTTGAGGCATGTTGGCAGCGTGAAACAAAGGAGCAGTTGTAAAAAAATGCTACCCTGCCAGGAAACCTCACAGACTGTGCTTCTACCAGTATGCAGCATCCCAAAACTCTTAATCTAAACACCTACAAGTTACACGCTCTTGGAGACTATTGCAGTCAGATTCGCCTGTTTGGAACGACGGATTCATACTCAACACAGCTAGCAGGGTGTACTGCTTCTTGGCTTTCACTTTATTCATTCCATCTTTTCTTATAGGGTAAACAGGAACATCAGATCAGCAAGGTGAGATATACCTGAACAAGCCGAAAGCACTATATTGTGCAGCTGGCCAGCATTGAGCATCGCCAGGCCTGTATACAATGCATCTCCACATGCATCCCTGCTCCTAGTGTAACTCTGCAGGAACCAATATCCAATACACCAGATGAACATCATCACATTGGCAAAGCACAAAACTATCCAGAAGATATTATGGTTTTTGTCCAGTGCCACAACAATGACCCCGCTGTGAATGTAAGTCTTCCAACTGTGACAACAGTAGACACAAACAGCACCTCACAAAATATACAGAATTTTATCCTGAAGCTGAAAGTGCACCTGTTACCTCGCATTAGGGCCGTTCATGGTATCAAACTGATCATGGATTCATCCGCGGCCACAACTTACAATGATATTTCGGACCCAATCATACCAAATCAAGTTGTGCTTAGGCAAAATCGATTCTACCACCACAACTTGACGCCGATCAACTACACTGCCTACAATGTCCGACATGTACAAGATGTAGTCAATCCGAATACTGAACATCATGATATCATGATGTTATCCGGGTCTTCTTCTCACCCTTTTTGTTATGCTTGTGTCATTGGCATCTTCCATGCAAATGTTATCTACACCAGACCTGGTCTCCTTGACTATTAACCTCGGTGGCTCGAGTTCCTGTGGGTGCAGTGGTTTGAACTGATTGAACAGCTTTCAGATGAGTATGACCTTGCACTTGACACTCTCCATTTCATTCCCATGATGGAAGATGAAGCATTCAGCTTTGTCAATCCCACTGATATACATAATCCGAAGTTGCCATCTTATTCCAGTGTTCATGACTGGCAGGCTTCACCCCAATGGTGTTGCTATGTCTCGCTGTGCGCAGGATGGTGCTGATTGGAAAAAATATTATATCAACAGGTAAGCAACATACAATTCACTACCATTGATCAAACTTGAGTACAAGACAGGTTCGTTGACTGAGACATGGTACTTTGATACCACCGGGGCCTCGGGATTGGTCACACACATTCCCATTATGCACCATGTGGTAATGTCGGTCTCGGCCCTGCTGTTCAGTTGGATAAAAGCTGTGGGGGCACAAACATACATTCAAAGTCGAACAGCAGTAGATCGAGCAGTATGGTGCAGACGGAGAGCAATTCTATGCTCATGGGCAACATTGATGATGATGAGGCTACCAAGTTGATGCTAGCTGACCATGAGGTAGCTGACTGGGAGGAAGACTTGGATAACAAAGAGACAGAGAACATGGACGAACGGGACTCTATAGACATGTATAACAAGTTGGGTAGTGATCCAGAATGGATTGACATGAAGGACTAGATTATAGACTCTCCTTGATATCTAATCTCATTCTCATATGTGCCACTGAGAAGGATCTTGTGGTTGATTGAAGTGCAGCTTCTACTACTAGTAGTAAATAAAGCAGGAGTTGCTGTGGTTCCCAGGGCAAAGGAACATGCCAGACTTTGACTCAGTTGTGTGCAATAATTGGGCACCCAAGTCAGGTGTATATATGAGGTTGCTCAAATACCTACCTGCTCATTTCTTCCCTTGCCTTGACCACACATGACATTCACAAGTGACTGGTCCCCTGTCTTGGACAGTTGCTCTTCTCCCTCAGTTCCTTTACCTTGTCCTGTCCAACATAATGGCAATTTCATTTCAGCAACCAAAGGGGAGGCCCTGGATGAGGCCAAGAACATCATGGTGAGTCTTTTACATTTCAGATCTACAGAAAAGATCATAGTTTCCTCCTATCCCGTGACAGATTTTACCCAGGAATCCACCTCCACCTCATGAGTGGTTTGGCCTGAGAGATGCTTTGGAGAGGAAGAAGACAGCCATGTTCCTCCTCACTTCAGCATAGCATGACATCAAAACTCAAGCTTCATTCATGATTGAGGAGATGGGTCTTGATGAGACTATTCATTTCTATGAAATGCACTATAACACTGGGGATCCTCATACTGCTGTGGGCAAATTCATCATAGCTGCATCCCACCTCACCATTAGTTGCCCCTCAGTTAACAGACAAGATCCAGTAGGTTGTCATGTTTTATTGTTATGCACAATGTCTTATCTGTAGAATACTTTAGTAGTCACTAAAGTAGAGGTAAACTAATGTGCTGCGATGTAATTATCACTTATGTAATCTGTAAGTACCATATATGGAATAATAATTCCAACATTATCAATGTCAGTCAGAAGCACATATAACATACTTGAACATCGTGAAGAGTTTGCAGTTTGATTGTGAATAACCACTGATATACACTGTTGTTGTACTTCACTATTTGACACCATTACTATGTACTTTGCCTTCTGTATCAAGTCTGAGAGGTGTGACCATGGCAGGCATTACTGAATTTTCCTTCCTGCTCGCAATCTACTTGTGCCGAGTTCAACTCTTCAGGTGGGATGCAGACTTCAGATCGTCCCACACTTGGGTGTGGAACTGCATTGCACACAAGTGGAATCCATGTGGGTAGAACTCTCGATTGTGTGACCCCGCCCAGCGCTTGCAAAATTTCACATGGGTCTTCATAATCCACCTTGTGCAAGACCATCCAGCATTCGCAAAATTTGCTGTGGGCTTTGCCTAGTGGTATAAAGGTGTGATGGAGATTTGTTGCAAGTAGTCTCGAGCAAACACTGGTGGGGACTTGATGTGGGCTACACCAAACCTAAGACAAAAGAGTAGAGGAGATTTAAGAGATGAGACAAGGCGGTCTTCCTTAATACACTTGCAGGGATGTAGGCCACAAGGTACAAATGGATTAGACTGGGGAGTCCAGTTGACTACAGCTAGTTTATATAAGTTACAGGAGTGTGCACAGACCATAGGGTCCATGAGAAAGTTTACTATATATAGATAGATGAAAGAAGAACATGTGAGAGAGGAAAAATGATGATGGGAAAGAAAAAATGGAAATTAATAAGGTGTGTGTGCAATGTGTTTGTCTAGACCATAGGTCACGTGTAGTTTCCCATGGTCACATGCACATCACATGACTTTGAAGTCTGAAGGATGTAAAGTATGTGTGCAAATGCACTAAGTTAAAAGGTTTGAAAATATTGTATGTCATAACAAGATTGGAGAATGATGGCCAACACACTGTCCCTAGTAAGCTGTTTAAGTTTGACATTTACCTTTCCACTACACTTCTCGCCAAGCATCATGTCAGCCAGTAACCAGCAGGAATTCGGCACCCCAACAGAAATTCAGCACAAGCATACATAGCCAAATGCACTGAAATTGGGTCCTAGGAAGAGACCGTTAGTCTTCTCCTTTGATATGTAGAAGTGAGCTAATTGCCCGTTAGGACCACACAAGATCCTTTAGTGCACCATGGACATCACTTTGGCAGAGCAATCCATATGTTTTGCAACATCCAGACTCTTCTCACCAATGGTATTGTGATGATGGGTGAATGTTCAGAGGAAAGCCTGGAGTCCATGACTGCTCAGTGAGCTTTTGTTCTTCCAAGTCTAGAGGTTGATATTCAGGCTACCATGTATCTAGCGACCAGAAGGAAAACGCTGTCTTTCGAGAACTTCTGAGGATGGTGCCTAGCCTGGAGGTGAGGCTGATGGAATTGTCAGAGGATGACATGATTCACATAGCAGATCTCATTCATTGTGAGCATATACAAATTGAACAGCACTTACTTCAATCTGAACAGATCCAGAAAGGTGCTAATGGTGCAAGGGCTGATGATACCAAGGGCATGAAAACGGCGATCAATGACTGGATCACACTGAAGGGTCAAACCCTCAATCCACACATCCCACATAATGTGAAATCCAGCTGTGGATTCAACCATGAGTGCACAGGAGTGCTTCTCTGCCCTGCCGGACTAGATTGGGCTAATGTGGAGTATGTGTCCAGTACATTGCAAGTGGTATCCGAATCTGATTATTATGCATTCAACAGAACCAAAGGAAAGTTGATCAGTGGGCAAACTCAGGTTTCTGGTGACCAGTGGCTGGTCTTCTTATATGCAAACTATTCCTATGACGCTGAGGATCTGTTATGATATACTATATTTTCAAACTTTTTAACTTAGCGCATTCGTGCACATACTTTACATCTTTCAGACTTCAAAGTCATGTGATGTGCATGTGACCATGGGAAACTACATGTGACCTATGGTCTAGACAAACACATTGCACACACACCTTATTAATTTCCATTCTTTTGTTCTCATCATCATCTTGTTTCTCTCATCATGTATTCTTTCATCTATCTATATCAAGTAGCCTTTCCCATGGACCCTATGGTCCATGCACCATCCTGTAACTTATATAAACTAGCTGTAGTCAACTGGACTCCCCAGTCTAATCCATTTGTGCCTTGCAACCTACGTCCTTGCAAGTGCATTAAGGAAGACATTGCCTCATCTCCACTCTCTATTCTCCTCTGCTCTCTGATCTTAGGTTTGGTGTAGCCTCGATGAGTCCCTGCCAGTGTTTGCTTGAGCATGCTCGCAACACTTGGATTAGACTTATACACTGCCTGGGCTCTTGGGCTAAGGAGTACCCACCGGAGTTTTCCTTTTTTTATTTCTTTACGTTTGCACCTTTAGAACGTGGGGCAGTACCCCAAGCTTTTGTCTCATTACCTAGAACCTTCTCAGTCCCTCCATTGAGGTGATAGCTGCACAAGGGTCATGCCTTGTTTGCGAAGAGCAATATGGGAACAACTGTCATCATGCAGCCTGTAGCTGAGCTTATATCGCCGTGTTAGTCCCTCAAGTGATTGGGGAGGTAGAGTGTCAGTTCTTAGTTTTTCTATGTTAGTATATGTGTTGCTTTGTTCCTGGGCTTTGCGGACCCCAGAGAACCTGTTACAAAACCCTATGGAAAAGAAGGTATTACCTCCAGTTGAAAGTTTACTTTTTTAGATCTTCTACTTGCCGCATCCCTCGAGCTTGGTTGAAAGATACCTCACAGTAAGGATTAAGCTGGCTCACGTTTGCACGAATCAAATAGTGCAACAACCCTGACCAGTTCAAACCCCTGCTGCTCCAGTAGCTCCTTCTCCTCTTCCTTCACCTCCAAAGAAGCATATCCCCTATACCGAAAGATACTCCAACGCTCAACTCACACTCTTCTGTTACGTACAGCTTCAACGTAACAGGTGTCAAAACAATTACTTCTCCGATTCCTTTTTCCTCCAACACTGTCATCCCCCCTCCTCCCACTGAAAAATGTCCTCCATTGACATCGACGATCTCGTCAATCGCCTCGACATGCTCACCTTGAGCAAGGAGCACTCGAACATTTCCAAGAAAATTGTCAACCCCAGTAACTGGGATGGCGACCACTCAAAGTTTCATGCCTGGTGGATTAAGCTTTGACTCTGGCTCGATGCACAGGATTGGAAGGACAACCACATCCGCACAGTTGCAGTCCTGTCTCGATTCGAGAAAAAGGCTGAGGGCTTTGCCCAAATCACACTAGAATGTTACTTAGAAGAAGAAGAAACCGAGATTCCAATAGCAGTAGGATCTGCAGTAACTATGCCAAAGGGCATTGTGGCTTGGCCCAAGTGGCCTGATCTCCAGATCAAAATTAAGGAGTACTTCCAAATAGAGGTACTAGATCATGAGAGCCTTAAAAAGCTACAAGCCTTGAGGCAAGGATCTAGGCCCATAGATTTGTTCATCCAGGAGTTCGTTGTCCTGGTAAAGGAAGCAGATATCGGAGTGGACTTCGCTCTTGAACTGCTTAAGAAAGCCGTCAACTACCACATCTACTATCAAGCAAAGATGACGGGCAAGGAGTCTGATGACTATCTTGAGCTCTGTGGAAACTACTGAGCAATCGGTAGGAACTTTGAACAAATCGCAATTGAATGCGGTCCGCCCTCTCGCCCCACCCCTTCTTCATATCACCCCCAGTTCACTCCTCGTCCTCTGCGGCCTTATGGCCAACAATACTATCCGCCCCTGCCACATCCTCCTCCAGGTAACCATTCCTGTTTCACTCCCACTGGTACGCAGCCGGGTAGAGGAGCCCTGATGGAGATAGATACCCAGCAGGCTCTCCCATCTCGGCCCGATACCTGTACCTGTTATGGATGCAACAAGGTTGGCCACATTTGGCCTGATTGCTCACAGAACCCCAACAAGCAAGCCCCGTGTCCACTGCAAGTATGGCAACAGTACTTATGGGATTATGAGACAGGTGCTTTTGTGCCTGCTGCACCTTACCAGCCGCCTGTGCAGCATGCCCAGCACACATATGGTCATCCGCTCCCCCGGTTGTCGCTCAACAAGTGGCAATGCCATCCTTTTATTTGGCAGAAGCCGAAGCTTACTATAGAGATAAATTTGAAGTAGAAGCAAGGCAAAAGGCGGCCTCCTCTTTAAATTAAATAAGTCTGTGAACGATGAGGGTGTTCATGGACTGGACAATCATGTTTCTTCCTCTGTTTCTCTTTCTTCTTGTAATATCTCTACCGATCTGGTGGACTGTAATGAGTCAGATTTCCCTGTATGTACTCTGGATGATCTTCTTGGCAATATTATTCCCCATTCCAAAAGAGCGACTCCACAAAGTATGAGCATGGCTCCAGAATTAAAACAAAGCATGCTTAATTCTCTTGTTCACCAAGTAAGAAACTCTCCTAATTATAAATCCCTCAATTCTCCTTCCTCTATTTTTATTTGTGCAAGCACATTGTCATTTGGTGGCAAAATGTCACTTGAGACATGTGTACTGAATTATGAAGATGGAAGTTGGCAATCTCGATCATTTAAGTCCCTTCTAGATTCAGGCACATCTCATACTTTTATTGACAAGGACTATGTTCTTTCTCATGGTATCCCTACTTATAGAATTGCTAACCCTATTTCGGTGAAAAATGCTGACGGCTCTAACAGAGCAATAGGCCAAGTAACCCATGCCGTCACTTTAATTATTGGGATTGCCGGCCACTATGAGGTCCTGGAAGCCTATGTTTCTAAACTAGGAACCCACCACCTCATTGTCGGATATGATTGGCTGGCTCAGCATAATCCTACTATAGATTGGGTTTCTAAAACTATTTCTTTTCCCTGATGCACACCGGGCCATTACTGTTGTATTATGGGTGATGGACCTTTTAAAAAACCTATCAAACTTATTTATAATTGTAGTATAGAAGAAGGACTCAAGGAGAAAGTGCCCAAAACATACCATGACTTCCTTGATGTATTTTCCGAGAACAAATCCGAAAGAATGCTGGAACGAAAACCCTGGGATCATGTGATAGATCTGAAACCAGACTTTACTCCCAAAAAGGGTAGAGTAATTCCTTTATCGGATGTGGAAATGGACGAAGCACGCACGTTCATCAGAAAAGAACTCAAGAAGGGTTATATTCGCCCATCAAAGTCTCCTCAAACGGCACTGGTATTCTTTATACCCAAAAAAGATGGAAAAAAGAGACTCATTATGGACTATCGTTATTTAAATGAAGGCACTATCAAGAACGCCTATCCTCTACCTCTTATTTTGACATTGATTGATCGCCTTAAGGGCACAGACATGTTTACAGCCCTTGATCTCCAATGGGGCTACAACAATGTTCAAATTAAGGAAGGTGATGAGTGGAAGGGAGCTTTTGTTACTCCCATAGGTGCTTATGAACCAACCGTTATGTATTTCGGGATGACTAACTCACCCCCCACTTTTCAGCAAATGATGAACGACATATTTAATGACATGTATGTCATACTCGTTATTTACATTGATGACTGTATGATATTTACTAAAGGCAAGACGAAGGAAGAGCACAAAGAAATAGTAAAGGAGGTGCTTTCCCGTCTTCACCAAAACAATCTTTATGTAAAACCCGAAAAATGTAGTTTCTCAAAGGATAAAGTGGACTTTTTAGGTATGGTAGTATCTAAAGAGGGAGTAGAAATGCAGGAAAAGAAGGTGTCAGGGATATTGGATTGGCCAGTTCCCACATGCCTCAAGCAACTGCAAGGCTTCCTTGGACTTTGTAATTATTATGGACGATTCATCAAAGGCTTCACAGACATTGCACGCCCATTAAACGATCTAACTAAAAAAGATGTTCTATTCAAATGGGAACTGAAGCACCAGATCGCATTTGATTCCTTGAAAGCCAAATTTAAGGAATCACCCCTGTTGGCTTATCCCAATTGTGATAAAGAAAAGTGTCTTGAAATGGATGCATCAGATATTGCCACAGGGGCAGTGCTTTCAGTTAAGTGCAATGATGGTCTCTGGAGACCCTGCACCTTCATTTCCCATTCTTTCGACAGCACTGAGCGCAACTACCCTATCTATGACAAAGAACTCTTGACAGTCATTCGAGCTTTAGAGGAATGGTGACACTACCTAATTGGTAGGGAAGGTTTTGAGATCTGGACAGATCACAAGAATCTTGAATACTGGAAAAAACCCCAGACCTTATCTGGTTGTCAAGCTCGTTGGCATGCACTTCTTCAAGAGTTCAATTATGTCTTTATTTATAAACCTGGTACATCGAATAACCATGCAGATGCCTTATCTCGCCGACCGGACCATGGTGATGCTGTCACAGATCACAATCAGAATATCACCGTCCTTCCACCTTCTCTTTTTATTAATAACATTGAACTTTCTTCCTCTCAGAACTCCTTATTATTTGTCATGACTCTCCTATCGGTGGACATTCCAGACAAGCTCATACTTCTCACCTTCTCACTTGTCATCTCTCGTGGCCTGGCATCACAAAAGACATTAAAAATTATGTAGATAGCTGCCAAATGTGCGCCCAAACAAAGGGAAAGTCAAAGGCACTGGCAGGCAAACTCCTTCCTCTACCCACTTCTAAACGACCTTGGGAAGATTTATCTGTTGATTTCATTATGGGTTTACCCGCTTCCCACGGTTATACTGCTATTTGCGTCCTTGTTGACCGATTTTCCAAAGAAGTTATTTTCATTCCCATCTATGACACGGTTTCTTCAAAGGACTTAGCTATCATTTTCAGAGACAATATTTGGTGTATCCACAGACTTCCTTCTACAATCATTTCCGATCGAGGACCCCAATTTGTTTTGGACTTTACTTCTGAATTATGTAAACTTCTCTCTATCTCCCAGAAAATCTCCACTGCCTACCACCCACAAACCGATGGACAAACAGAGCATATTAATAGAGAACTTGAATAGTACCTCCGCTCTTATGTAGCAAAGTGACAAACTGAATGGGCAGACTGGCTTAAAGTTGCTCAATTCCATCATAATAATTCCCTCACCACCGCCACCGGCACTATCCCCTTCAATATCACACATAACTATGCCCCTCGCATGGGTTTTGCAGGAAAAGCTAAAGGCATGGGAAAAGAATTTGGCATGGAGATGGGAAAAAGTCATAAAGAAGTAGAAGATGCATTGGAGGAAGCATGAGAAAGAATGAAGAAGCAGTCAGAAAACAAAAGATCCAATGCTCCTGATTATGAGAAAGGACAACAGGTTTGGCTTTCAGCCAAACATTTGAAGCTACCTTACATGGCAAAGAAACTCACCCAAAAATGGATTGGTTCTTATGAAATCCTAGAGGTTCTCCCTAACGCTGTAAAACTCAAATTGCTGAACTCTATCCGTATCCATCCCACAGTCAACATCTCTTGTGTTAAACCATATCAGGCAACCTTCCAGGACAACCAGTCTCACGCCCAGATGCAATAGAGGTTGACGAAGAAGGAGTAGAGCAGTTTGAAATCAAGTACATAGCAGCATCACATCTCAAAGGCCACCAGCTTCAGTATCTCATATATTGGAAAGGCTACAATGAGTCAGATAGAACATGGGAATCAGGTGACATCATTAATACTGCCCCACAAGCAGTTGCCGATTTCCATAAAAAGAATCCCTCAGCTCCTCAGAAACTTCGTGGCCTTACCATCGGAGACTTCTCTTCTCTCTTTTCTCATTACGAAAACTTTACTGAAACTAATTATCACGGGACTCACCTGGAATTCGAGTCTTAAAGAGGGAGTAGTGTTATAATATACTATATTTTCAAACTTTTTAACTGAGCACATTCGCGCACATACTTTACATCTTTCAGACTTCAAAGTCATGTGATGTGCATGTGACCATGGGAAACTACATGTGACCTATGGTCTAGACAAACACATTGCACACACACCTTATTAATTTCCATTCTTTCGTTCTCATCATCCACGCTTGCAACAGGATCCTTGGAATGGACTGTTAAGGAGTGGTCTTCTTGTTTCTGCGAGTGTTCTCTTACAATCCACCTTGCTCACAATGCTTATTTTCATAATCAAGGCCTTCAAACATATCTTCACTTCTCTGAGCTCCATAGATCAGGAACCCAGGGCCACCCGATCAGGGAATGCTCACATTCACAGCATGAGCTCCATGACAAAGGCATTCATCACATACATTGCTACTCAGGTGGGTTGATTCTTTGCATTAACTTCTGCACAAGTTTTCTCCTGTACAGATTTGGTCACCGATTCCGAATGGTTCTATAATTCCATTGTGGAATTGCTGGATGATCCTGACGAGAAAGACGAGGTCAATCAGCTTCTGATTTGGTGGAATCAGTGAGTCTTTGACCTGTTCTGCTGCTTCATTTCTGATCCCCATTTTAGTCAAGTATTTCCACTTTATTCTGAAATTGAGTGGCTACCATCCAGGAACAGTGCATTGGCACCGATTAGGGAGAGGAGAGCGGAGTACAATGAACAGGCAACAACTGTCATGACATAGTCAATCACTACTACTGTGTATTATGTGAACTTCACTATAGAATGTTGCTCAGATTTTCATGTTGAACAAGGATGGTCAGCACTGGCAGACTGCCTAGCACCTACTTCGGTGTGATTGATGATCACCATTTCTGTAAACCATCACCATGATGTAATTCTGCCACTACGGGAAAGATATATCTTCTTTTGTCCAATTTCCATCCACAATCTGCAAGCCAATCCATGTTCAGAGGTGAATTAATGCTTGCTCATGCAATACAAGGCCTGTCATTTCAACTGGGTCATCTTTACCATTAAGCAGGACATGCCACTGATGAGCTATAGTGGCATTGGTTTCTATGGTGGTAGAAATTGCCACTGGTTGCTGTATGTCCAATCTGATAAGCTGTGAACACTCCATCATAGATTGTAATACAAGGGATTTATGGCCATTGCTTGGATTACATAGACTGATTTTGTATCTGAGCTCATATGTCATGTCCACTATTGTATGTAATTTCTAACACATGCTCATAAGTTGCCCCTGAAGTCCATTATTGACCATGCACATCAGAGATTGTCATTACCACCATTGTATATACCTCTGACACATGCTCACCAGTTGCTCCAAAAATCCATCAGTGACAATGACTATAAAGTAACACAGAGATTATCATTAATTCTGTGGTAGACTATTTTCTATCATAGATGGGAAGGTTGATTGGGTCGACTAGTCTGACTGAGCAAGCTGTGTGCTACCATACCACCCAGTGCATATAAGACCAGCTCATATGCTTTGTCAGGATGATATTTGTGGCAGACTTTCCATTTATGGTAGGGTTAGATAGTGTCAGATAATTTTATCTCAAAAAATCATAGATTTTGTGATGGCTGCAAGGTCATAAAGAATCAATGGGTTTTCAATGTGAAATCCAATGGCCATAAAAAAGCCCATCTAGTTGCTAAAGGCTTCTCCCAAGTGGAAGGTCTAGACTATGATCAAATATTCTCACCGGTTGTCAGATTTGAAACTGTGCGATGTATGCTAGCTTTAGCAGCCCTAGGAAAGTGGCACATATCTGGACTTGATGTCCAATCTGCCTATCTCTACAGAGTCCTAGAAGAGGAACTCTACATGGAGTTTCCTGAAGGTTTCTTGCCACCTAAACACAAAGGCAATAAAGTACTAAGACTTCTATGTGCGATCTACAGATTAAAGCAAGCTGGAATTACCTGGTGGCATGCACTGGACAAATCCATGAAAGAACTTGGATTTGAATGGCTTCGAACAGATGCCAGTCTCTTTGTATACAAGCGAGGAAATGAAATAGTACCCACTATTATCTATGTCAATGATGCATTATTTTGCAGACCCAACAAGAGCCTAGTTGAAAAACTTAAGGCTGCTTTTATGAAAAAGTGGGAATGTTGAGATCTTGGGGAACCATGTGAATTCCTCCAAATGAACATACATTGAGAAGGTCACCACATATATATTAACCAGCTGAATTATCTTGACAAAGTCCTTGAGCACTGTGGAATGATCAACACTAAGCCTGCTTGGACTCCCTTACCTCAGGGTTATTACCCAGAGAAGAATGATCTACTGGTCAATCCAGAACTAAGGACTCATTTTCAAACAGTTATTGGATCATTACTATACCTTATGATTGGGACTAGGCCTGATATCACCTATGCTGTCACACAGTTGGCCTGCCAATCAGCCAATCCAGGCTCTTTAAATTAAATAAGTCTGTGAACAATGAGGGTGTTCATGGACTGGACAATTGCGTTTCTCCTTCCATTTCTCTTTCCTCCTGTAATATTTCTACCAACCTTGTGGATTGTGATGAGTCCGACTTTCCTGTATGTACATTGGATGATCTTCTTGGCAATATTATTCCCCATTCTGAAAGAGCGACTCAACAAAGCGTGAGCATGGCGCCAGAATTAAAACAAAGCATGCTTAATTCTCTTGTCCACCAAGTAAGAAATTCTCCTAAATATAAATCCCTCAACTCTCCCAACTCTATTTTTATTTGTACAAGCACATTGTCATTTGGTGGCAAAATGTCACTTGAGACATGTGTACTGAATTATGAAGATGGAAGTTGGCAATCTCAATTGTTTAAGTCCCTTCTAGATTCAGGCGCTTCTTACACTTTTATTGACAAGGACTATGTTCTTTCTCATGGTATTCCTACTTATAGAATTGCTAACCCTATTTCAGTGAAAAATGCTGACAGCTCTAACAGAGCAATAGGCCAAGTAACTCACACTGTCACTTTAATTATTGGGATTGCCAGCCATTATGAGGTCCTGGAAGCCTATGTGTCAAAACTAGAAACCCACTGACTCATTGTTGGCTATGATTGGCTGGCTCGGCACAATTCCATTATAGATTGGGTCTCTAAAACCATTTCTTTTCCTTGATGCACACCCTATTGTTGTATTATGGGTGATGGACCTTTTAACAAACCTATCAAACTTATTTATAACCATAGTATAGAAGAAGGACTCAAGGAGAAAGTGCCTGAAACATACCATGACTTCCTTGACGTATTTTCCAAGAATGAATCTGAAAGAATGCTGGAATGAAAACCCTGGGATCATGCAATAGATCTGAAACCAGACTTTGCTCCCAAAAAGGGTAGAGTAATTCCCTTATTGGATGCAGAAATGGACGAAGTACGCATGTTCATCGGAAAAGAACTCAAGAAGGGTTATATTTGCCCTTCAAAGTCCCCTCAAACAGCACCAGTATTCTTTATACCTAAAAAAGACAGAAAAAAGGGATTCATTATGCACTATCAGTATTTAAATGAAGGGACCATAAAGAACGCTTATCCTCTACCTCTTATTTTGATGTTGATTGACTGCCTTAAGGGCACAGATATGTTTACGGCCCTTGATCTTTGATGGGGTTACAACAATGTACAAATTAAAGAAGGTGACGAGTGGAAGGGAGCCTTCATTACTCCCATAGGCACATATGAACCCACCGTCATGTATTTCAGGATAACTAACTCACCCCCCACTTTTCAGCAGATGATGAACAACATATTTAATGACATGTATGCCATACTCATTATTTATATTGACAACTGTATGATATTTACTAAAGGCAAGATCAAGGAAGAGCATGAGGAAATAGTAAAGGAGGTGCTTTCCTGTCTTCACCAAAATGATCTTTATGTAAAACCAGAAAAATGTAGTTTCTCAAAGGACAAAGTAGACTTTCTAGGTATGGTAGTATCTAAAGAGGGAGTAGAAATGCAGGAAAAGAAGGTGCCAGGGGTATTGGATTGGCCGGTTCTCACATGCCTCAAACAACTGCAAGGCTTCCTTGGACTTTGTAATTATTACTGACAATTTATTGAAGGCTTCATGGACATCACATGCCCATTGAATGATCTTACCAAAAAAGATGTTCTATTCAAATGGGAACCGAAGCACCAAATCGCATTTGACTCCTTGAAAGCCAAATTTAAGAAGTCACCCCTGTTGGCTTACCCCGATCAAGACAAAGAAATGCATCTTGAAATGGATGCCTTGGATATCGCCACAGGGGCAGTGCTTTCGGTTAAATGCGATGATGGTCTCTGGAGACCCTGTGCCTTTATCTCCCACTCTTTCAACAGCACTGAGTGCAACTACCCTATTTACGACAAAGAACTCCTTGCAGTCATTAGAGCCTTAGAAGAATGGCGACACTACCTAATTGGTAGGGAAGGTTTTGAGATCTGGACAGATTACAAGAATCTCAAATACTGGAAAAAACCCCAAACCTTATCTGGTCGTCAAGCTCGATGGCACGCGCTTCTTCAAGAGTTCAATCACGTCTTTATTTATAAACCTGGTACATCAAATGGTTGTGCAAATGCTTTATCTCGACGACCAGACCATGGTGATGCTGTTGAGGATCACAACCAGAATATTACCATTCTTTCACCTTCTTTTTTTATTAACAATGTCAAACTTTCTTCCTCTTTCTACAATAAAATCATAAAAGAATCAGAAAAAATATGTGAAGAATCCTTTAATGAATACACTTATGATTACAATAACTATATTTTCAAAAACAACAAAAACAAAGTCTTTGTTCCCAAACCATTACATACAGAAATTCTCACCATTTGTCACCACTCTCCTATTGGTGGACACTCCAGACAAGCTTGCACTTCTCATCTTCTTACTCATCATTTCTCGTGGCCTGGTGTCACAAAAGACATTAAAAATTATGTAGATAGCTGCCAAGTGTGCGCCCAAACAAAGGGAAAGTCAAAGGCACCGGCAGGAAAACTCCTTCCTTTACCAGCTTCTAAATGACCATGGGAAGATTTATCTGTTGATTTCATTACGGGTTTACCTGCTTCCCACGGTTATACTGCTATTTGTGTCGTCGTTGACCAATTTTCCAAAGAAGTTGTTTTTATTCCCACTTACGATACAGTTTCATCAAAGGACTTAGCCGTTATCTTCAGGGACAATATTTGGTGTATCCACGGACTCCCTTCTACGATCGTTTCCGATTGAGGACCCCAGTTCATTTCGGACTTTACTTCTGAACTATGTAATATTCTCTCTATCTCCCAAAAAATCTCCACCACCTATCACCCCCAAACTGATGGACAAACAGAGCGTATCAATAGAGAATTAGAACAATATCTCCGCTCTTATGTAGCTAAGCGACAGACCGAATGGGCTGATTGGCTCAAAGTCACTCAATTCCATCACAACAATTCCCTCACTACAGCCACCGGCACGATTCCTTTTAACATCACACGTAATTACGCCCCTCACATGGGATTCAAAGGAAAAGCTAAAGGCATGGGAAAAGAATTTGGCATGGAGATGGGAAAAAGTCATAAAGAAGTAGAGGATGCATTGGAGGAAACATGAGAAAGAATGAAGAAGCAATCGGAATCTAAACGCTCCGAAGCTCCTAATTACGAGAAAGGACAACAAGTTTGGCTTTCGGCCGAACATTTGAAGCTACCCTATATGGCAAAGAAGTTGACACAAAAATGGATTGGTCCTTACGAAATCCTAGAAGTCCTTCCTAACGCCATCAAACTCAAATTGCCAAACTCTATCCATATTCATCCCACTGTCAACATCTCGCACGTTAAACCCTATCGGGCAACCCTACCGGGTCAACCAGTCTCACGCCCAGATGCAATAGAAGTTGACAAAGAAGGAGTAGAGCAGTTTGAAATTGACTACATAGTGGCATCTCGTCTCAAAGGCCGCCAGCTTCAATATCTCGTACATTGGAAAGGTTACGACAAGTCTGACAGAACATGGGAATCCGGCAACATTATCAATACCGCCCCTCAGGCAGTTACCGATTTCCATAAAAAGAATCCCTCGGCTCCTCGGAAACTTCGTGGCCTTACCATTGGAGATTTCTCTTCACTCTTTACTCGTTACGAAAACTTTACTGAAACTAATTATCATGGGACTTGCCTGGAATTCGAGTCTTAAAGAGGGAGTAGTGTTATGATATACTATATTTTCAAACATTTTTTAACTTAGCGCATTCGCGCACTACTTTACATCCTTCAGACTTCGAAGTCACGTGATGTGCACGTGACCGTGGGAAACTACATGTGACCTATGGTCTAGACAAACACGATGCACACATGCCTTATTAATTTCCACTTCTCTT
>JBBPQV010000134.1:0-37751 GCA_038092675.1 Boletus rufocinnamomeus
TATGCATGTGGGACACAAATGAATGAAGGGTGGAGACAAAATACGTGCATGCAGTCAGTGTCTCCCCAGATTCGACCAGGTTTGCGACCGGGACTGGAAGGAGTCACGTCGAAAGGGAAAGGCATGTCCAGACAGTGACATGATCTGCAACGAGTCTCTCCTCACTTGTGGTACATCACATGTGGGGAGAGACTCGTCGGCCCGCTCAAACACGACAGACTATCCTATCAGAGTCACTGGCAGATTCTCCAAGCTCGATTCGCATGTCTGACAGCCACGATGGTGATGAACTCAATCATGGTGACGAGCTCATCACCTTCGAGGCTAGCATACATGGGGCGCGCCACTCTGCTTGCAAGATCAGGCGACGGCAACATATTTTTGCAACTCCGACATCCCGCGACAACAAAACAGGGTTTTCAGTGCCTCTACCAGGTCGCCAATTGCCGAACCTCCGATTCTGGACGGCGATGCTCCGCATCTGTAAGCTCTAGCATCCGATAGCAAATTCATTACTCAAACACGCAATCAATCTCGTTCGTGGACACATTGACATTTGACTCGGATTGACCCTGTCATAAGAGCGAAGTCATATGTGCAACGGCCTTGCAAACTGGCTTACCCATCAAGTGGAGCGAAGCCTATACTTCAGTATATTGCTGCCGGTTGAGCCTGCCGGAAATATCAGCATTCCGGGACCACACTCTGCGGCTCGTAGGATTTTATAAATTTTGTATTTTTTTCTGGGTTTTGGTACGACGACAGCTATGGAAAGACATGCGGACGACAGATGCTGCACGCGTAAACGGACCATACCGCTGCAAAGCTGAGCTCGTGTCACATGTCAACTTGCCCCCCGTGCTCGTGCCCCAAAACGTCCAGCCAGGACGGTGCGAGGGCAGCCGTGTACTGGCTAGATCGCCGTGGATCCACTTCGTTTGACAGGAAGGGGAGAGCAGCGGACTCTTCGGGGTTCGCGTCCAAAGGGCTGAAGGTGGGTAACCGAGGGCAAGGTTTGCATGCACGAGGCCGAGATCCGAGCTCGGAAGACGAACATACACTGCTGGAGCACTCCGGAAAGAGGAATGGGGTAAACGGACGCAAATGAGGTTTCCGACCACATCGAAATGGGCGTTAAACCGCAAGACGCATCTGGGTAGAAAAGTGAGGCAGGGTAATATACGGCTGAGCAGTGCCAAGTTCGGATCAGGGTGAGCTAGTTTGCAGTGTCGTCTGTTCGAACGTGTGCGCAAGTGTCGTCGAAGGAATATTGTCGTCCACACATGTCATCCGATAGCCTTGGCGTGAATTTTCCGACAGAGACAACACCGATGCTACTTAGAATGGCGTCAGAAGAGTAATTGGAGGGGAACTAAATGTTACATACCGAATCCAAATGAATGACAATAGTTGGCGCGAGACTAAACGAAATTGGTGAATACGCCGTCGAACACGGGGGATAGCGGGAGCATTCCATACCTGATACGGACCACGAGACAAGCCGAATGCAAAAGTGTGACGATCGCTTGGGATCGAATCACATGAAACCTGAGCGTGAGGTTCAACTTGTTTTGAGGTGTCAGTGGGGGAATATCAGAGCGTACCATATCAACCAACAGAGACAATTCCACACCTGACGCAAATCACAAGACATACCAAGAAACCTGATTGCGTGAAAATTGTGTTGAAGAGTCAGCAGGAAGAATATTAGAGCGTACTATATCAAGCAACAGAGACTGAATGCAAACGAGACTGTGCAAGGAAGGGGCTACAGCCGACATTGATACCACGTCAGAACGGTCGATAGGAAACAAAGGGAAGAAAATGCGTACCGGAAACCTATCAAAGGAATGACGATAGTTGGAATTGGCTTGGAAACCAAAATGGTCAAGATCGTGTGAGAACAGTCGATGGAACACGGAACGCACCATGGTTGCCAAAGATGAAATCGAAATGTAAAGGAGTGACAATAGTTGGAAGGTGGAGATGAAAGGGTATAATGACGATCAGGGTCCTCACAGACGAGGTAAGGCCACCAGAGGCAACCGTGGTCCATACAGCAACGAACTGGTATGCCTGCGAGTGCGGACGTATGCCTTGGTCGGTAACGAAGGAGGCGAGTCCGAGGACGTGGGCAACATGAGTTGCACTTCCTCCTTGAACCAAGGCGGGGCTGGTGACGCCATGTGAGCCTTGTGAACATCGGGAACGCTGGCCATAGAGGAGGCGGGCTTCGGAGGCGGAGTCAAGGGATAGATCGGTCCCTCGTCAGACACATCGCTATCGGTTCTAGGAGTGGAAGAAGTCGATTCCAGCGAGTTTCGCCTCGCAGTGTCGAGACGCCACGTAAGGGTGAGGCGTGGAACGCTTGCCTCGTCATCGTCGTCATCGTCGTAGTACTCGGAGTCGCTATCCTCGGAAAGGGCTCGAGGACTGCAGTCCAAGCTGGGATCACGGAGTTCCGCAAGGAGTCTCCGCATTAGGTCTAGACCCTCGTGAGGAGCTGCAGGTGTGTCGGCGTCGCTCGAACTGTTTCGCAAGCCGTCGCAGCTATCATGAGCACCGATATCGCAATTCGAAGTCGTCGGATGGTCGTCTACGGGCTCGAGTCTGCAGGACATGGTTGGATCCGTCTGTACGAACTCGGAGACATCGAACAAGCTGGTTCGGCGAGAGATCGTAGGTACCAAGTCGTAGCCCTCTTCCGGAATCGTGTCCTTGAGACTCTGGGCGAGGTACGCCATGTTAGCCATACCGTATCGTCGAGTACTGGAGGATGATCTTGGCGGCGACGTCGAAATCCCATCGTAAGCACAGGAGAAATCAAACTCCGAATCGAACGATGAGCTCTCAGACAAATCATCGTCGTCGTCAGGTTCTTCCGGAACGGAAAGGAAATCGGACGACGAGCTCCCAGACGAATCGTCTTCATATTCATCCGGAACGGAAAGGAATGCGCCCGGACGAACTGTGGTACCGATGATCTCGCTGATGAAGTTGACATTAATCGGCGAGCTCGTGTCGTAGGGCGGGAACTCTTCGACTCTGGGCCTTGAGCCTCGGTCCGGTTTCTCACGTGCACGCTTGAGACTGTCGTCCCCGTCCCGGTTTCCATCACTGTCGTCATCCATGTCCAAAAACGAGCTCATGCCAGGCAGTTTCGGGTCAGACGTTGGAATTTCACTTGCTTCGTCTTCCACACAGATTGCCGGAGTGGAAGGCGTCGCAGGATGACATTCGACAAGCTGTGTGCAACTCTTAGCGAAACACTTATGACATAAAATCTAGTCTACTTACATTCCAGAATGTCGGATGGAAAAACCTCGCATAAACCATACTGACGTGCTGCTGTGAACACGTCAGCTCGAACGAAGAGCATGTACAGGTGTCCCAACCGACCTCAGGACCGACCTCGAGATCAACAGGCCAGTCGGTCGCAGCTGCCGTGGTGGTGGCTGAACCCCGGTGACGCATAGACGACAAGAAACTGCTCAAGGTGGCCCAGGTGTTGCTCGTCCGGGTACTGTTGGCTGCCCCTCGTCCATGGTAGAAGTAGCCCGCAACCGAGACAATGGCGACCACAGCGAACAACAGGCCACCGGTCCCGAGGAGGTACTGCGACGTCACCGAAGCAGACTGCCCAGCCGAGTCCGGGTCAAGAGCAACGGAAGGAGCGGCGGATGAGAGCGCAAAAGCAGTAGCGACAGACGGAAGCGGAGACATGATCGTTCAACGGCAACTGAACTGGAGGACGGAGGACGAAGGGAGGATAGTTTATATAGCCTTGGCATGTTAGCCTCGGTTTGTATGGGGCTGACATGGGGAAGGAAACATTGTCAGCCTCTTGCAAAAGGGAATTGAAACTAGGACTGACTGGATCCACTTGCGGTGTGGCTGGAAGCATGTCGTGGTTATCATTACCAGGATAAGGGGTGGCTGGCATCCAATTTGCACGACGACGACCTGGACTCCAGTCGCTACTTTGACCTCGATATGACTTGTCAACCAGACGACCTGTAGCCCTGACCATATAAATTCTCCACCGAGTGCTTCGAGATGTTGAACGCGAAATCTTGGTTGATCGCAAGACTTCACGACGGCACCCGCGAGGCAGTGAAGTTGATTAGCGGAAACCACTGGGCCTCGCCACGATCCCAGAAAGTACAGGTAACCAGCGCACTCACTGTTGCCTCTTCATTTTGATGAGGAAATTCACAGCATCGCGACGGCGTCATCACCTAGCAATAGAATCACATGGCGCCCAAACAAGTCTATCCCCGACAACCTGCGAGACTGATTCAAAGCTTTTCTATTTTTCGTCGTTGGACTCACCAAAGCATGTTACGAAGGCACCGCAGTTCGGCGCGCAGCAACGCAGTCGTCCAGCGTGGAAAGCACCAATTTTGCATGTTAGAATGTAAGGCCGGATGTAGTAACCCAGTGACTTGTGTCGTCGAACTTGCTGAGTGTGTCCCAGCACCGTTGGCGCGCACTAGTTTCCCAAAACCAGACCTATATGGCGTTAAATTCGCACATTTAATTCCCACCGCGTTTCGTGTGATTCTCGCCGCGGTTTGTGTGATTCTCGCCGCGGTTTGTGTGACTCTCGCCGCAGCTTATGTAGTTCCTCGCCGCGGTTAATGTAGTTCCTCACCGCAGTTTATGTAGCTCGCCGGTTTTCATAGGCCACAGTTTGCATTTTGTCTCACCGCCAGTGCACAACCGTTGTGTAAAATAATCACTGATGTATTTGGTCCGAGTCATTGTAAGTGTAAGCAATCAAACGTATGTATGTGTACTACGGGTCATTAGCGAGTGGCAAGTACTTGCGGATTTCACGGTACGGAATGAACTTATACTCTCCTTGGGCCTGGAGTTCCTTGTCCCAAAGATTAACAATGGTGTCTTCACTATACGTACGGGACGAGTAAGGAATGTCTCCAAGTCGCATCTCCACCTCTTTGGGGGCTTCCGAGGGGCGAGGAGTTATAGGCGGGAGAGGGGAGCAACTATCGGATCGTAGAAACAACGGTATAGGTTTTGACGAGGCTGAGATATATATTCAGTAAGCTAGAAATGGATGATGACGAAGGACTTACCGTCTTTCAACTTCTTGGCTGCAGGCGGAGATTGTAGCGGTGATCGTAGCAGGCGAGATCGTTTCCCTGTTGACGAAATATCAGGTCATGTACAAAGGGAATGTAGATTACGCACCATACTGGCGAGGGGGTGTTGATTGTTCACGTTTGATCTGCCGTTCACTCTTGGATTTGGACGCGGCCGTGCTGGAGCCAGGTTCGTCGTTAAGACCCAAGTCAAGCTCGAGCATGGAACTTGTAAGCTTCATATTAACATCAGTGTCATCTTCTGAGTCGGTAGTGCTGTCCTTGATGCTAATTATCTCTTCGGCCTGCCTGCCGTCTGAATCGAACACCTCAATCTCAGAATCGGAACCAATGATCGCTGGCTGCGTGTTCCATGACTCGTATACGTCTTCAGGAATACTATTTCTCGTGACTAGAAAAACCACCATTGTACTTTAGCTACCGCAATGAGTTGACGCGATCACTTACCAAACCAGAGGTGGCAATCCACAACCGCTGCCTTAGGTCGGCCTTTATTTTCGTTAAGGGTGGATCCGTTGGGTTCCGCTACCTCAACGATCTCGAATGTTCCTGCTCGGCTTGTGAGGAGGCGCCAATCCGGAACACCGGATGTTGGTCGGCTTGACGTAGATGCCCGTTTCTTGTTAAGGTGGCTAAAAACAAGAGGGAACCAAGCGCGGACTTGCTTGTCGACATCCGAAAAAGACCAAGCAGCGTTGATGGGAACACCGGTTTCTGTTGGAGAGTGTGAGATAAAGCAACCGCGATTCTTCATAGCCTGTGTAGTGCTGGCCCAGGTTTTCCCTACCGGAGCCTTAGGTTGTTTGAGCTGTCCCTCCCGCTAGAAAAGAAAAGCAAATCAGGAACGATGTCTGTTAAAATTTAAACAACGTACACTGATCCCACAGACGATCATGCCGACGGAGCTGACATGAAATATCGCACTGGACGAAGATGAGCGTGTCGATTTCGCCGTTGAGCAAGGCTGGCGAGACTGTGAATAAAAGTAGTGAGATAGAGTAACTAAATCGAAGATATGCTACATTTACCTTGCGAGTCCCAGCCCCAGCGTTAGCAGGTACGGGACCCTTCGCCAACTTCGAGTATTCTCCTTTCTTTGAGGTAAACGCCGCCAGCACCTCCGCACGAGCAGAAGATGCCAGAGCACCCGATTGATCCGATAATTTGTGTGCTCGAACATTCTTGAAAACGTCCAATATCCTTTCGCTTGGCCCAGAAATGGCGGATGTTCTGGACACGGCTTGCGCCGGCGGTGGTGGTTGTGTCGATGGTGGAGGTTCAGACGGCGGTGGTGGGGGCTGGCCGTCGGTGAGGGTAGGATGCTTACTAATACCGTGGTCGCACTCCCAGCATATCGGGGACCCATCAGCCCGCCGACAAAACTGCTCACAGTCACAGGTGCCGCCAGCACCACGGCAGAATCCACTGGAATCAATGGCCGCTGACATGAAATAAGGCGGGACACGAGCAGAAGTCGGCGGGCTGAGAGAGGTGGGGAAAATGGAAAGCAGAAGTTGATGGGCTGGAGAGATTGGGAAAATGGAACCGGTCCACGGCGGATGTCGTTGCAACAGAAGAACTTTATATGCCGCATCAGCGATTACAGTACGTAGTGCTCAGTAACATATGTCAAAGAGGAAAGCGCCTGGCACCACAGGCATGCACGCTTATACCAAATGTCCCCCGCAAGCGAGACCTCCAACTGCTTCGATCTCCGTCGACCCACCCGAATCGTCTCGAAAAGCGGGTAGTGATTTGATTCCCACTCATCTGGCATGAGGCCGAACCCGTCCGGGATTATCTCCTGTGTAATTAGCTCACCCAGTATATTGAAAAACACCGCTTCGTCTTCTGCAGTGTGAAAGGGGCTTCTATGCGAGGGAACATGAACGGCGTCATGATACACGTGCTGTTGCTGTTGTTCGTTGACCAAGTCGGCTACGTGGGCTTCCGTCATCCTAGCAGGGTCTTCATCCTCGCTATCATCTTCGTCTGCGGGATGTCCAGCACCCGAACGATTTCCATGACAATTTTGATTCAAGTTTGCTCCGCATACACCGTAATACTTGTCGATGATTTCTGGATGGAGGCCTTCACAATCGTCTTCATATATACCGAATTCGGTCTGGCCCAGGAAACAAAGATCCTATGTTACATAGTTAGAATTTATCGGCTGATCACCACCGAAGCGGTTGATGTACTCACTTGGGGGCTTTTGTTGTTCGTGTCAGGGCCGCTAATCGGGTGGCAGTTCCATTCAAGCCGAAAGGACCGACAATCTTCATCGATCGCATCAAGAAATAAGGCGTGTAATAGCCACAGGTGACTTGGATTCCGTGGATCGAGCATGTGTTGATGTTCGAGCCGCGTGAAAAATGCCCGCCAGCGGCGAGCAAATTGTGTGCCGACTTCGACCCATAAGCGTTCAATACGTGAGTTATGTGTTGAGCTGGAAATTTTACATGTTCGACTATAAAATGAAGGGGGGTAGAGCGACTTACGAGCCCCACATAAAGGATGCACGGTGTGGGCCGTTTTTCATGACTACGTAAGTAGCGACATCAATATTCTCCCCACCGCGGTCTCCCCTAACACGGGATGGCATTCCAAATTCGGCCACAGCACACTGGAATAAATTGAGAACAGTGGCCGACCGGTTGTTGTTGCTGGCACGTAGAGCTACTATCTAAACCGATCAATCACGTTAGTATACAAACAGCTCAAAAATTAGATTTACATACCGTTCGACAAAATCCGTCAATAAAGCCATGGATTACTATGCCCCAGCGGATAAGCTTGTGGTGGCCATCGACGTGCCAGAGAGCGTTTGGCCGTTTGACATAATATTTTCGCCTCTTCTTCACCTGGCGGACTCGAAGAACCTGGCCGATACGATCAACCCTCCCAAGCGATTGAAGGACACGTGTAAATTGCAGGCGATGTCCTAGAGCCCGCAAATGCCCCATTACGTAGCGTGAACCTGATTCTGGATGTGAAGCCTTGAATTGAGCGACGAGCTGGTCGAGATCTGAATTGTTGATGTCTGAATATTTGCGTTCAATCCCATGTTTCTTCATATACGTGCGAATGGTATTCCTATGCAGCCCCAGGATGCGCGCAAGTTCCGTCAGCTTGATCTGTCGGCCATTCGAAGTGGCCTCCTTGAGGTACTCGGAGTTGATCTCTTTCCGAGGCCGACCTCGTTTCCCAGTGTGTACGATTTTAACAGGTTGCGGTATCCAGACGTTATTGTCCACCCTGTAAACCATAAATATTGTAACGGATAGGCAGAACTCAATGACTTACTGATTTCGCATAGTCTCGAGGCGGCATGACAGAGTATGGGCCGATTTCCCAAACAACTCGGCCAAGCTCACTACCCACTCCTCCAAAATAGGCGATGGAAAATCGTGTGGGACAGCTAAAAGGAGCGGGATTGCTTCACCTTCGATAACACTGAGATGAAACCGGAGCTGGAGGGGATCGGGCTGCTCCTGGTCAAGGACTCGGCTAGTATGGTGAAAGATATCGCATAGAGTGTCGTGTGCCAAGAGTATATTGGGAGGCCATTCGCCTTGCGGCAATGGCGGTAGTACCATCACCAACTTCTATAAAAACGGGGTAGGATATTCTCAGTTGGAGGCGTGAAAATAATTTGGCCTGTTCGGAATATAGTATCTAGTTCTCGCGCCACATCTTGTGAGCGGGACATTTTCCCACCTGCCTCCTCATTCCCAACAACAGCAACAATAGAGCTGTATTCCATTCTCTCGAGGACTGTATTCGTGCCCTTGATGTGGAAGAGCAGAAACCATCGCCTCCACGATGATGCAGAGGCAGAAGGGGTACAAGGAAAATGTTGCAGGTCTGCCGCGCTCCGCCGCGCCATTCCCACGCTATCACCGGCACTCACTTCTCGCACGTAGCACTAGTATGAACAAATTTAGTATGTCAATAGAGCCATAGTTAACTATCATCCATACATCCCCAATCATTAATTGACCCCCACCTGAATGATAACCTCTCGAGACTCTGAATCCTGGACCTTTCGGGCCCAAGTCTCAGATCCAAAAATCGTGGGAAATGACTGATTAGTCAGTTTGACCCTTTACAGTTTCCCGCCCGTGCTAAGTACCCATCGTGGAGCTCTCACCTACCTCCTCTTTACCCATTGCTCGTTAAAACTACAACACCTCGCAATGACGTCGGGCTAACAATTGGATCGACCGCTCGCGGGTTCAGATCCGCCCGGAGGGCCGTGGAATACCGAGTTATCACAGTATTCGGGGGCTTGGAGCACCAAGTTTGTCGGTCAGCTACCAAATCGGGTATTCAGCATGGTGGCAGTAGCGTAGTCGGATTCGTGTCTCATACCCCCAACCTTTGGTGAGTCCTTTTACTCGCCTCTTCTGGCCGATTTATCTCAAGTTGCCTTTCATGAGGTACCGTCCGCCAAACTGCCCTCAACAAAGCCCACTTCGAGTAGGCAGGATCCATTTTACGGCCACAAGCGGACATCAAAGTTACGCGCCTGCTTTATCACTCACCTGTTTGCCTCGCCCGAGTACCCCCTGTCCTCACCGAATTCCACAGTCAAACTACCCCATTTCATAGCGTGTGCCTTGCACAGGACCAAACTTCATCTGTCCGTCACATTTGCAGCGCTCGTCCTCCTACAGCGACTCAAGGCTCGCCCCGAGTATCCGTCCTCATCGCGCGGGACCAAACTTCATCCGTCCGTCACGTTTGCAGCCCTCGTCCCCCGAGTACCCCCCGTCCTCATTGGATCCCGCAGTCAAACTATCCCATTTCATAGCGTATGCCTTGCGCGGGACCAAACTTCGTCCATCCGTGACGTTTGCAGCCCTCGTCCTCCTACAGCGACTCAAAGCTCGGTTTCCGACCACTTGGGGATCGTCGGGGTCATCGGCCGTTATATCCACCCCCATGCTCGCCTTGAAGGTGATCTGCGATGCTTCAGTACAGACACAGTGTTGGTTCGTCTTCTGCGTGAATCCGAACGGCTCGCAATTACCCGTTAGAGGCACCAAGCGTAATGGGCCAGAATTCGGAGCATGGGCTCGATTGAAGTCTCGAAGAGGAACGTAAACGTCTTTGAGGTGGGGCTAACCCCAAACGAGTTTTGTACCCGGTATAAGGAGCCAATAGCCGTGATGGGCATTGTGGATGGCTCGGCAATGGAGAAGGTCGAGCAGACGTGAAACGCCTTGGGCTTAAAAGAGGTTGATACCGTTCTCAGGCAATACAAGGTAATTTTCGAGTGCCTATTTGTCACGGACGAGTAAGATTCTCATCGTTTTGCTCATCATATAGGTCTTCTTGTCTTGATTTGTGTTCCATTCTCTCGAGGACCGTATTTGTGCCCTTGATGTGGAAGAGCAGAAATGAAACCGCCTCCGCGATGCAGAGGCAGAAGCCGGAATCAGTGCTCGTTCAATAGGCGACCCGTATGCTCCCTGTGCATCCCCAGGACTCCCTCCAGATGACTACGCGGATCCGTCCATCCGAGCGTCTTCCCAGGCACACGTCCCACTCGTAGCCAACGCCTCTCCATTCCAACGTTGGGAGTTCTACGACGACGAATTTGAGGACCACATCTCATTCCGTTCTGACAATTTTGACAATCGGAGTCGACTGACATCCGATCGGGAAGAGACTAACTCCAACTACGGTTCCGAGTCCTACGCGCCTTCTAGGAACATAGTCCAAAACGCCGACAAGGAAGTGTTGGTGGCTAAAGATGCTCTGGCAGGTGAATTCATGGAGAACGAGACGACCAAGGTCGTCAAAGAGACGTCGGCGCGACGATGCTGGGTCTTGCTGTGCTGGCTCCTCACTTGGTGGATGCCATCCATATTGCTCAAGTGGTTCGGCCGAATGAAGCGTGAGGACGTACGTCAAGCATGGAGGGAGAAGCTCGCGCTCAACTTCATCATCTGGTTCTTCTGTGGTTGTGCGATTTTCGTTATCGCAATTCTTCGGCTCGTCATCTGTCCGACGGAGCACGTCTTCAGTACATCGGAGCTTGCATCGCACTCATATACGAGCTCGCCAAACAACGTCCACACCCCAATTCGCGCTGAGGTATTTGATCTCACGCAAGTCGCGGCGACGCACCAGAGAGTCGTGAGCGTTATTCCTACGAAGACGGTTTTGCAGTATGGTGGCATGGATGCCTCCAACTTGTTCCTTGTTCAGGTGTGTCACCTATTCTATTTGCTTCATCTGTTTCTCATCGTCTTGCCAGGTCAGCTCCCTTTGCAACGGCGTCTCTGGTTCGGTCAGCCCGTGGGCACAGCTTACCTCGGCGAACACGACAGATCTCAATGCGCAATACCACGACTTCCGTGCCGTCACCAATGATTCACATCCCGACTGGTACTTCGAGAGTATGACCATCATGCATTGGAACAACCGTGTTGGCTACATGGGTTACACCCCTCAAGAGATATCCAGCATGGCAAACTCGGGGTCCTCCCTCGGTATCTACGACAGTCTCATCTACGATATGACAGATTATGTCAACTACGGCCCTGCTGTTACGGGACCAAGCGGTGAACAGGCTCCCGGCGGCGTGGATGCACAATTCATGGACAGCAGCCTTGTCGATTTGTTCAAGTACAGCTCTGGTCAGGACCTCACAAAAGCGATAGATAACCTTAACATTGATTCCGGGACGCTCGCCGCTCAGAAGATGTGCCTCGGAAATCTATTCCTCATCGGCATGGTGGACAACCGAAATTCACCTCAGTGTTTGTTCTCGCAATACATTCTCCTCGCGTTGTCGATCATGATGGTCAGCATCATCGCGTTCAAGTTCATCGCCTTGATCAACTTTGTTCACCTCGTGCGTCAGAGGACCACGCCAAATTCGTCATTTGCCAGGTGCCTTGTTACACAGAAGGAGAGACCTCGCTTCATCGGACTATTGACTCGCTCGCCCAGCTCAAGTACGACGGCAAACATAAATTGATTCTCGTCGTCTGTGATAGCAACACTGTTGGTTCCGGCAATGACTGGCCTACCCCCCCGTATCGCGCCTGATATCCTTGGTGTGCGGATCCTAACCTCGATCCTGAGCCGCTGAGCTTCGTGTCGTTGGGCGAGGGTGCTCGGCAACACAACATGGACAAGGTATATTCTGGGTTGTACGAGTGCGCGGGTCACGTCGTGCCTTATCTCGTGGTTGTCAAAGTCGGCAAGCCGATGGAGAGATCGCGCCCTGGCAACCGAGGAAAGCGAGACTCGCAAATGGTCATTATGCACTTCTTGAACAAGGTAAGTGGTGCTCGTGTGATGATGCAATGCAGTAGCTCACGTACGAGGATAGGTGCACTTCAACTCCCCTATCATCAGATCAAGAACGTGATTGGTGTCAACCCGACGTTTCACGAATATCTGTTCACGGTTGATGCCGATACCACCGTGGACCCACTTTCTTTGAAGCGGTTGATCTCTGCGTACGTTGCGTCCTATCTTCTTCATGGTGACTGCCGTTCATTCACTCCCATCATCTTTTCCAGCATGGTTCATGACAAGAAGGTGCTCTGTGTTTGTGGTGAGACAACGCTTTCCAATGGCAAGCAGTCCATCATCACGATGATGCAGGTCCACGAGTACTTCATCTCGCACCACATGGCCAAGACTTTCGAGTTGCTCCTTGGTTCCGTTACCTGTTTACCTGGTTGTTTCACACTTTTCCGTCTCCGTTCAGCCGACATGCACAAGCCTCTGTTGATCTTGAACCAGATGGTGAGTCTTGGATTACTCTCAGAATCGCATTGACACATTGCACATGAAGAACCTGCTGTATCTCAGAGAGGATCATTACTTGACGACGCTCCTACTGGAACATTTTCTGATGTACAAAACGCGGTTCGTCTGAGATGCCCATGTGTATACGGTCGCACCGGATGACCGCAAGATTTTGCTTTCGCAACGTCGTCGTCGGATCAACTCAACGATCAACAAAGGACGTCTATGTGGCATCAAGTTGCTTGACTACTGTCTCGAACACAATTGAGGTCCCCCCATGAGTGCAAAGGACTTTGGACCCGGACCCGGCCTTCCCCTTCTTTGCTCCTCAAACCTATTGTTTTAAAAAGTGGATTCATTCGAAGAAATGATCGTAGCTACTACAAACCAATGTATATACGAACAGCGCAACTAAGGTTACTGCTATTAATCTACTGAGTATACCGTACACAATTAATCAACGTATTGTCACAAAGCGTGACGTCGGACTTTTTGCTTCCTTGCGTGCCAACATCCAACATCCAACACGTCTGTCTAGCTCTATCTGCCCTTCTACCTCCATTTTCGTCTCAACACGATTCTATCGAGCCATGTGCCTACCTCGCCGACATCCCATTTTCTATTACCCAAAGGGAACACACATTTTTCGAGTGCGTGCCTATAAATCTCGTCTGGGGAAGTTAGTACTAACCTGAACTCCCATCAGGTCGAAGATACACTTTACAAGTTACATGATGATGTACTTGTAACCCAGTCTGGTCTTTTCAGTGACATGTTTGCAATAGGCGAAAACGGACATGGCGACTCCTCAGAAGGAACAGACGATGAAAACCCCATCTTTTTGGAGGGAGAACGAGAGTCCATTTTCAATTTATTCCTCACTGACATCTATGGCCCGTAAGTATCCTTCCAAATGAAGCTGTCTTTGCACTGACACCAGTTTCCATAGCCTCCGATCTGCCACCTCACGTCACCATGACTATTCGCATGAAGAACTTCGCAGTTTGTTGCACTTTGTGGACAAGTATCGTTGCCCTGAATTACATAGCGTCGTCGTCGATCGCATCTGGGATAAGAGGTACACCTATCATCCAGCAGCACTCGTCGAAATCGGTCGCATTTTCAAGGACCCGAAAATCTTCAAACGTGGCTTCGAGCTTCTTCTCAGCATCCCTATTAGAGAAATAAGCAGGGATCATCGTCGGTTGATAGGTCACGAGGCATTTATTGCACTCGTATACGCCAAAGCGGTCCTTGAGGACCACTGCAAGCTTATTGCGACTCGAGAACCTGTAATCCTAACCCACGCGAAGGACTGCCAAAACCCGGCTGCATGTAGAGAGGACTGGCATACGGTTTGGTGGAATGGAATGGGCCGGTTTCTGCTCGACGCTGTGAACCCACAAACGTTTCCTGATGCAGTCACGCGTTTCCGGGAGATGCAGTTTGGTCGCATGGGCATTGGCTGTCAACGGCTCATGCTCCAGCTTCTGGAAGATGGAGTTGGCTTCCGGCATGCAGATATATTCATTGCAGACGTGTGTCAAGGCCTCGTAGATGACCTAACGATTGGTAGTGATAGCTTATTGTAGAGACTGCTAATACTATCCTCCCGAGGTAGCCTAAAAAAGTTGGCGCACTGGCAGTGAGACAAAGTGCAAACTATGGCGAGAGGGCTATGAAAACCGACGAGCCACACAAACCGCGGCGAGACTGCATCAACCGCGGCGAGGAACTACATTAACCGTGGCGAGGAACTACATTAACCGCGGCGAGGAACTACATAAGCTGCGGCGAGAATCACACAAACCGCGGCGAGAATCACACGAAACGCGGTGGGAATTAAATGTGCAAATTTAACGCCATAATGGCCCTCGGTTGTGTCAAATATGTATTCCTCTCTCGACCCCGCCTCTGACAGTGCACTTGGATGTCTCTGACTCGCGAATTCGATTATTCTTGGACAGGGAATTCGGTGAAGGTTATTTTTCTTGTCGCTGCGGCGACCACCAATTATAACCTCTTGAAGTCTGTTCAACGTAATTGTAGTGCTCTGCTCTGCAGGCGTGTTTTCTCTGTTGGCAATGTTATGGCTAGTAGTCTTTCCTACTCAGAGTCTGTTTCCCGTTTCAGAGGTGTCTTGTGTCCCAACATGCGCGAGTCACGCTGCAGTCACACGTCACAGCAGCCAGGAGGCTTTGAAAGCCACTTTGGGCTACTGCTGTACCTTCATCCTCGACGTTGACTACGACTCGCTTTTACTCCCACTTACCGTCACCTCGCATCGCTACATTCCTTAGCACCGTAACTGCTCCAGCCATCTGCAATGAGGTCGAAATTCAAGGATGAGCACCCCTTTGGTATGCTATGTTCCTGTACTGCTGTTCGTTTGCTCATCCATGTGGCGACTCGCAGAGAAGCGCAAGCAGGAAGCCGAGCGTATCAGACAGAAGTATCCTGATCGTATCCCCGTCAGTATTCGTCTGTGAAATATATATTCCGCAACTTCAGCCAAACATTGCTCGAAATTTAGGTCATCTGCGAGAAGGCAGACCGAACGGATATCCCGACGATCGACAAGAAGAAGTATCTCGTACCCTCAGTAGGCGTGCTTTTACTGCACACTGTGTGCGATGACGTCTGATTGCTGTCTATTTCGCAGGATCTGACTGTTGGGCAATTCGTCTACGTCATCCGGAAGCGCATCAAGCTTGCGCCAGAGAAAGCTATCTTCATCTTTGTCGACGAGGTTCTTCCGCCGACCGCTGCCCTTATGAGCGCCATCTACGAAGAGCACAAGTCCGTCTTGCCTTGATATAATTTGCAGTGGATCTGATCACGATATACCACAGGGACGAAGATAATTTCCTCTACGTCAGCTATTCGGGCGAGAATACGTTTGGAGAGGAAGGATGGATTGAACTATGAACATTTCTGGGACGCTACGATCCGTCGTTGTATGGAAGCTTCGATTCGATAGACCACTATAAGGCAACAACGTCCCAGAAATCTCCTATTCCGTCGCTAGCGCTCACCGCTTGATCCACCCTACATACCCTCCCATCGCCTCGTTTACTTGCCTCTGTATTCTACTTTCTGACGTCGGTCCGGTTTTTGTCTCTTTCTGTTTCTTCACTTGTTTTGAGTTACAAGCAATGCACCTTGTATCTACATAACCCCCTACCGCTTTGAGTGCGCGAAGAGTGGTTCGAATCGTTTCCTCTGTCGTCACCAGACCTCGCTGACCGCGGCCCCGCCATGCTGTGAGCGCAGTACCATGAACTCGACCTGGGCCAAGTACTCTTGGTCTCCAACGAAGCTTCTCGTCTCGATCAGGTACGTATCTACTTCTATTGATTCTACCACTCGTACGTCTCTTAGCTCTCCTAGTCGAACACTGTTGTTGGGATCTCAAATCTAGGCGACCTGATCGTCCTTTTACAGAACACATCTCATATGGCCATGCACCTCAGTTTACCTCGGATTCCTGAAGTGAGACATCACTCTTACCTCAATCTCCCGCACCCGAATATGCTTGCGGAGTCACATCCATCAATTCACAGACCTCGGTGATCGGTAGCGTGGCCGAGTTGGTCTAAGGCGTTGGATTTAAGAAATTTGAATCCCAATGGGCGTAAGTCCGCGCGAGTTCGAACCTCGCCGCTACCAAAGATGTATTTGGTCTTTTTTTCTTCTTTCTCCTCTGGCCCCGAACCTGGCATGATGCGAGATCAATTTTTATATACGTCTCAGAGTATACACTTCGTCTTTTAGGTCGATTCATTATGTGATTTGTTATTTCACTACTGAGAATCGTAACTATGGATTGTTGCAAAACTCCCGTGATTTTTATCTCAGACAACATGTCACAGTTAGAAAAGCTATCGCCAATGAGCAATATCACAGCGACGCATTGGAGAGGCACTTACACTTTCAATATTGTCTGTTCCTCCGGGACGTTGTCGCACCCTGACCAACGGGGTGACTTAACACCGGGGATACAGTGGATGTAGGATTATATTTACCTGCGCGTTGGAACGAACTGTTCTGTGTTATCATCGGAAAATATACTTGCCATGCTACTCGACCCTCCTGGAGTGGTGCGAACGCGTCTGCAAACCCGAGTCAGATGCAAACATTTCACGATGCCACAGGTTAACACACTGACCGTGAGGGAACAACGGCCGGAGCGTAACTAGGGGACTCTTCTGCAAGAACTCCTTCAACGCCACCACTAGCGGTCGATTGAATGGCCGATGAAGGGGAGGTAGTCCCTAGGGCAAGATGTTAAAGTCCCTCGAAGGTGGATTATCTATCCTCCATACCTTCGGTCGTCGTCTCCTCCGAGCCAGGATTGACAGTCATGTTCCCAAACTGTGCATATCCTGAAAAAAACGCAATCAGTCATGGGAAGCTTGACTTGTGAAACGTCGTAACGTACGCGGCAACTTTTGGATGTTCGTGAAACCCGGATCGACGGTGACACCGGTGTATCTGACTGAGTGCTGAACTTGCTGCACGCGTTCGTCAACGCGTCGAGCGACTTACTTAAGGAACTCCAAGAGACTCCGTTTCGTGAAGACGATCTTGGTATTGTCCCAGTCCAACATGCCTGCAGCGCGATATATTGGATACCGTGACGCAGTGATGGATAGATGTTGCCAAAAACCCACCCAGATTCATGGGCCAGTCCTTTTCTTTGGACATATCGACAGCCTGGGATGGCGTGAATCTATGATCCAAAAGCGATCAGCATATGCCTCGAGGATCGCTTCGGCGCGCGAACGTACGTAGAAGACATTGGATTAGGTGGTATGTATTGAGCTTGAAGCGCACACGTTAGTCCGCTTATGGCGAGGTCGCCTGAGTTTGAAACCCTAGTCTGGGTTTGAAATTAGCACTAGTAGTTTGCAGTTCCAGTACACTAGTGGTACAAAAAGTGTACCGGAACTACAAACCACTACTGTAGTGCTGATTTCGAACCCAGATTAGGTTTTGGAACCTAGGCTAGGACCTAATGGGCCATGGCCCTCAAACGACATTAAAATGTCTGGGATGCATACATACTCTCCTTTCGGTCTCCCGTTTGAAGATCATAGGGCCCGAGGTAACGGGTAGTAATCGGAACATACCCGCCAATTTGGTTGGGTTGTTTATGGTAATCCATTACTCCGCCGATGATCTCATACAATACTCCTCCGAATGAACTTCCGACGTAGTTGATCAATTTATGCTGTTCCTGTTTCGCCTTGCGGTTCTCGATCGAACTCGAAGCATCAATTGTCTCGAGCAGATGTAAATACATTCCATAGGTAAAAAAAATCATGATTTAACACGGCTCAGCCGACAAATCCAAATATAAAGATGTTGTAGTGAGTGAGAAACTAGAGAGCATTTAAGACCAACTTAAAACCAGGACATCAACAATGAAAACAAGAGGAAAGCATTGGTGTATATACCAGAAAGCGAGTACGTGAATATCGTGATGGGCAATTGAAGTATATCTTCTGTACGTATATCGGAGTTGCAATGTGATAGGTTTGTGTGTTCCACGGGAGAAGGATGGAACTTCAGATGGCAATGGTATCGGTTCTCGTATGCCCAGGAGTAAGTAATGGATGAGGGAGATGAATTCAAGTCTTATGAATGTTATATGAAGAATGGCTGCAGTCGTGTGGTAAAGGACCACAGAAGCAATAACCGCCTTGAATGAAATGGCAGAACAACATAATATTACCGCAGGATGTTTCCTTGCATTGCAACATCAAAGTCCTCGGGATCGAAAGACAACGCATCAAAGTGAAGAGAGTCGAGCTTCATCTCAAAACTGAGATCGCTCAGACGACGTGAAGTAGATAAGTCGTCATCCCGGTGGGTGTGAAGTGCTTGATGGTACCGCGACAGAAACTTTCGATCCGCATCTTCAAGATCAAGGAAGTGCGCATCCGCGAATATATCTTCTTCCATGGGGACATCTGGATAATTGGATGACAAGGTGGAAGTAGAAGTCGACGGCATGGAGCTACTACGGACTGATGAGAAAGGTGACGTTGCTGCGGTAGGTGTCGATGAAGGGTCATCCGGTGACGACGAAGAAAAAGAGAAAAGTCGGTGGAGTTCTCGGACAGAGAACTTGGCATTCTTCTTGATGGGAGGGTTCCGGGATACTGGTCTGTTCAGCGCATCATCGATCGTAAGAGTACTTGGAATCTCGTTGAGGGATGGATTCGTGTTGTTGTACCTGAGATGTGAAAGGGGTGAAGAATTCGCGGCTGGGGGGATGTGGTGTACTTCAGTGAGCGCGACCGACGACGCTACCCGGATAGTGAATGAAGACTCCGGTCGTGAAGGCTTCGCAGGCTGGAAAATCTGCGAAAGCGACCGTGGATTGCCCCGCGAGAGAGATCCCTTCTTGGTAGGGGTAGCGGGAGGAAGATGCTCTGTTTGGTCCTGCTGTGAACGGATCTGCTCTTGCACCCCCTTGAAAATCCCAGGCATGCTTTCACTTGACGTCCAGAGCTCCTTCACATGGGTCCTGTGCGAGCCCTTTCCAACATTCTTAATCGACTGCAGTGCTTTGGTCGCTCGCGCCTTGAGCGTCTTGGAACGTTTGACCTTTGTATTCTCCTCCGGGTCCGTGAGAGCCTCTCTGCCACGCTTCACCTTCACCACCTCAATGACATCCGAGTCCCTATGTCTTGCCTGAGATGGTTTGTTCTCAATTATCTTTATGGCTTCCGGACGCTGTTTCTTCTCGAGCTTCTTCGAAATAGGAGGCCTCGGTCTTGGCTGGTGGACAGGGGTACGACGGGCGATGGGAGCAGGCACGTCCGGCTCGGATTGTTGCAAAAGGTAGGGAACGTCGAGAAAATGAATGTCGGGATTTGAAGGGAAGTCACCGTTGTTTTCTGGTTGTTCGTCGGCATCGAAGCAGCACCATGGTGGGTTATCCTGCTGTTCTTCCTCTGGAGGAATGACAAAAACGCGGGGCATCCGCAAGTTAGATGACAGGGCCGAGGGTCTTGTCGATCGAGACGCGTAGGTGTTCAAGTTCGCGATAAGTGGTGTCATGACCGTGCAGCGGTGGTGAAGAATTTTGAAAAGATAAAGAGCGACTTGAAAGATCTCAAACTTGAGCAATAGGAAAAGAAAAGGAGTTGAAGCAGATCACTGCTCACCGAACCGAATAGCTTCACAACCACAACAACAAGAAAGAAGAGAGTGCCAGCCACTCGCGCGAACGAAGTTCAACCGTGCTAACATATTTTCCTTTTACGGATACTCGATCTAACCATCTCTGCACGTGACGGACGGGCTAGCTGCCCAGTGCCCACACAACAAGAAGTTCCTGGTACTCTAACCATGGCCAGGAACATGCAGATCACATTCTTGGGAACATCTAGTGGAGGAGGACCTTCAACTTCACGCAATTGTTCGAGCCTCGGTCTGTTCAACTGTTCCCATTTCCTGCTCCGCACATCTCTGACAGGAGCAATTCAGTCGCGAACGTCATCGGAGACGGGACATTGTGGAGTACGCGATATGTGGACTGACTTACGCACACCTTGATTTATTTGCACCATAGTGGTGGATTGTGCAGAAGGCACTACTCGTCAGTTCCATACTCAACCTCGTGGCAATGGCGAGGAGACGCTCCGAGCGCAGAAAGTCACCAAACTCTTTGTAACCCACATGCACGGTAAAAATGGATGTTTCTCATACCATCGTTGACACAGTTCATGTCTGTTGCAGCTGACCATGTCATGGGCATCGTACCTTTTTTGCGTCATATCCTCTTTCCGCCAGCCATCGTGGATGGTTCGAAGGTTCTCCCTCCCACAAAATCTGTATGTGCCTTGCCCCTGGCAAGGCTAGTGTGTCTCAGGTTATACTTTTCATCTAGCCGCCTCGCATCAACATTTATGGGCCAGCTGGCATACGCACCTTTGTCCGCTCCATCCTTACGATGACCCTCACCAAGACTGCAGACACTTATGCGGTACATGAGCTTCTTACACCTCAATGCCCACGAACACGTTGCGATGCCACGTCTCTGCATTCCAGTGAATGTCCAGGTTCGGATTTTTTGTGCAACGAACAAGGCTTCTGGCAAGCATTCACTGCAGCCCGTGGACGGCTTGGAGATATCGTAGTTGACGCAGGGCCTATATCCCATCGAGGTTAGTTTCTGTCTGGAATGTTGATATCTGATTCGGGTCTGTTACCACAGCTCAGTAACGGTCACTTTGTACCAAATCTAGATCCATGTATTGGGTACATCATCAGAGAGCCACATTTCCCTAACCGAAAACTTGCGATTCTGGGGGATACTTATGACGCCTCGGACATCGAGCCTCTCCTCGAGTTCCCTCCACCCTCGCTTCTGATACACGAGGCTACCGATGCATGTATACCTACCTCTGTGGATCCACAGGCGCGCAGGAAGGAGAAAGAGGTTCGAGAGAAAGTGCTAGCGAGGGGACACTCGACACCAGCGATGGCAGGGGAGTTTGCAAAGCGTGTATGCGCTGAGCGGTTGGTGTTGAACCATATCGGGAGCCGGTAAGTAGTTGTGCCTTTCCTGCTTGAGAGACCTGTAACGGAGCTATTTGCGGACAGATTCCCTGCCCCACGGCAATTGATGAATGGGCGTGATGTCCGCTTTGCTGTGATCGACGAGATTTCTCGGCAAGCAAGCGAGGCGTGGGGTATGGGACGTGCCCAGGTTGCGTTTGATTTCATGAGAGTCAGTATACCGGCACCCTCAGTCCCTGCGATGCAAGTGGAAGAAGAGATGGTGGCAACAACCACTGTCGCAGAGGGCAGTGTCGACGATCAGGTCAATGCAAGTGATGTTGAAGACGGAGGTGCGGTTGGCCACAGCGTTCGACAGCGGGGGAGTGGTAATAAGAGGCAGCGAAGAGGGAGTCGGGGAACGCGAGGGCGGGGGCGGGGGATGTGGGGGAACTACAATGGTGAAATGGATAGAGACGGAATGACGGCAGGGCGTGGGATGAAACGTCAGAGCTAGACAGCGTTGACAGAGAAGCAGGTATATATGTCACCGATCAACATATGGGTAGCGAAGACATGATAGCGTAGGGACGGAGGCAACGAATAGGCTAGCCCTGAATGTGAGACGGCAAATCCGCAGGATAGGTTGATGCGGATGGGCAGGAGGCTGGGAAAAAGAATGCAGGAGGGGGATGGTGTTTTGATGGAAGCGTGTCGGGAGGGTCGGGTATCATAATCTGGAGTGCGTGCCGCATCGGATACAAGTCGGGGATTGTACTACGATAAGATGCTGAGCGGTGTGCGAGACTGAACACGAGGCGGCGGGGAGTGATGCAAGGGGGGAAGGGTAGGGATAGAAATGGGGGAGACAAATGGGTAGGAGACGAGGACGAGGAGAGGGAGGGATGTGGTCGTCGTTGCAGACGGTGTGAGAGAGGTATTTGTACATCTTTGGGACAGTCACATTCAGGTCACAGGACCAGAGCAGTGGGGGCATCAGCCAGTGCGGTCCTGGCAGGCTACTTGTCGTCCCTTGTCCTGCCTCGTTCACTTGTCCCCCTCACAGCCAGCCAGCAAGTCCCCATCTCCATCCCCTCCCCGCCCCGCCGCCCTTTTCTGTATTTTTCTTCCCCTTTCCCTCTTCCCTCCCCGCTCGCACACATCGCCATCCTGATCCATCCCAATCTCTCTCCCGTCTTTCCCTGCCATCACTCGTTCCTGCTCAGATGGCATCCAACGCACCAATAAACGGCGTCAAATTGTCACGTGAGTCTTTCTCTCCCCATTGTCCTCCCTCCCTCGCCTCCATCCCTCTACATCCATATATGGTTTACCCGCCCTCTTCTTCCCGCCATCTCCCCTCGTTTTCTTCTCTCCTCACCTTGCACTCTCCCTCCCGCACCATCAATGGAATCGGATCCTCACCTCCTCATAAATCAACTAGCCATCGACGACCCCCACAGGATCGTCAAGGTCGTCGCTTCAGACGGAAGGACCAGCGAGCAACGCGAGCTCGCCTACACAAATTGCAAAGTCATTGGCAACGGCTCCTTTGGTGTCGTATTCCAAGCAAAACTTCTTTCAGACTCCTCCAAGGACACCGAAGAAATTGCTATCAAGAAAGTCCTCCAGGACAAGCGCTTCAAGGTACCTCTTCCTTTTTTTTCACCTTTTTTCAACCCCCCCTCCCTCCCTTTTTTTTACTACCTGTGGTACGTGTCATGCTGACCTGCGTTGATTCCACTGGACAGAACCGCGAGCTACAAATCATGAGACTCGTCTCTCATCCAAACGTCGTCGACCTCAAAGCCTTTTTCTACTCCAACGGAGATAAGGTTGGATTATACACGCCTTGTGATCTGGCTAGCCATTCACCCCCATTTTAGAAGGACGAGGTTTATCTCAACCTTGTGCTCGAATATGTACCTGAAACTGTGTATCGCGCCAGTCGCCACTATTCCAAACTCAAGCAGCCCATGCCTGCCCTCCAAATCAAACTGTACATGTATCAACTCCTACGCTCCCTGGCTTACATCCATTCGGTTGGCATCTGCCATCGTGACATCAAACCTCAGAACTTGCTCTTGAACCCCGCTACCGGGGTTTTGAAGCTGTGCGACTTTGGGTCAGCAAAGATTCTCGTGGCGGGGGAGCCAAACGTCAGTTATATTTGCTCGCGGTACTACCGCGCACCAGAGCTCATTTTCGGAGCTACCAACTACACGACGAATATCGGTAAGTGCCGCCAAAGTTGCATTTGGCGCGCTTGATGTATCGCCTGAACAGACATATGGTCGACGGGTTGTGTGATGGCGGAGCTGATGTTGGGGCAGCCACTGTTCCCCGGTGAGAGTGGTATCGACCAGTTGGTGGAAATCATCAAAGTTCTTGGCACGCCGTCCCGAGAGCAAATCAAGACGATGAACCCCAACTACATGGAACACAAGTTCCCGCAGATCAAACCCCATCCATTCAACAAGGTCGGTGGGAGGCTGTCGTGCTACGCGGTGTATTTGATGGCGTTTTGCAGGTCTTTCGACCGCGCACCGCACCTGAAGCGATAGATTTGGTCGCGAAGCTGCTCGAATATACTCCTGGAGCGCGGTTGAGCGCAGTGGAAGCAATGGTGCACCCCTTCTTTGATGAGTTGCGTGGGGAGGGAGCGAAGATGCCTAACCAGAAGGAATTCCCACCGCTGTTCAACTTTACGCGAGAGGGTAAGTCGGGTAGCGGCACAGAAGGACGGGTGGCTGATGATTGAATGTGCAGAGCTCTCTGTGCGACCTGAGCTGAACCGGCAGCTCGTACCACCACACTGCATACCCGAACTGCGCTCACGGGGCATCGACCTGGATACATTCGAGCCGATACCGTTGGAGCAGCTGAGGATCACGCTGGATTGATGGTTCTGCGGCAGAAAGGAATGCGCCGAGTGTGTGTGTTTTATCTGATTTGTGCGTATAGTATGATATCGAATTGCGAGCGACTCGCTGTGTGGATCGTCGTCGCTGTATTGTTAGTTTTTCCGCGTGTGGAAAGTGAGTTAAGGTGGCTGTGTGATTGCGTGAGTAATTGCGTGACTGCACAATACATCGGACTAAATACTTGCGCGATGTCGCGTGCGCCGTGCCTCCAGAACAGCCGACGTCTTGACGTGGGCGGCATCGAGATCATCGTTGTCTCCGTCTTCCACCATGTCAGCAGCAGCGAGCGCGGATTCATATCAGTGTGACACCCTCCCCGCACCCCGCTTGGCGGCTTCGCTTCCTTCACCTCAGCCGAGCCGGGTCCCGTCCCCACCAGTCAAATTCTACGGCCCTCTTCCAGCCGCGGTGCTGCCGAACAGCGTCCCAGAGATGCAGGTTTTCCCAGCCTCCTCTTCCCAGCATCCCCCACGGAAGCTCTGTGTCCGACACCAGCGGATGGCAGACCAGGGTACCAATCTCAAGCTCCAGCAGGTTCGTCTCTCTACTCACGCCACTCTAACCACTGCTGATCGATCCCCACAGGCCCTCGACTCTCTCCCCGAAGAGGAACGACAGGTCGTCAATTCAATCTGGTCCAACTTTTCCTCCTCCTCTCACCCCAGGAGGGAACTCATCCTCCAGGGCATACTCACAATGTGTTGCTTCTCCCAACTCTCCCTCCTCACAGAGCAACTCGGTCACCTCATAAGAATAGACCCCTTCACCGTCCTTCCTCGCGAAGTCTCTCTCAAGATTCTTGCCCACCTCGACGCTACCTCCCTTTGTCGTGCTGCCCAGGTCTCCACACATTGGCGCAGCCTTGCTGACGACGATATTCTCTGGCGCGAAATCTGCCAGCAGCACATTGGGCAAAAATGCCTCAAGTGCGGCTGGGGCTTGCCCATACTGGAACGCAGACGCCAAGTTCGTCCTAGCTCGGCGTCCCCTTTCATGCCTCCCCCCTCTCCCCCTTCCCCTGCGAAGCGGGAGCTGGAAACCGCCAAATCTTATCTTGATCGACCCCTGAAACGTCAGAGGTCTGATGGTTATCCGCATCCACACAATCAGCCGACGTCACCGTCTTCTTCCCGTGGTTCAGCTTCAACGTCACCCAGTTCAAGTCCCCAGCCCACCGACCACCTTATGCGTTCTGCGAACACTCAACCAGAGACGATAACCCGTCCCTGGAAAGATGTTTACAGTGAACGCCTTACCATTGAGCGTAACTGGCGCCGTGGTCGATGTCTCGTCCGCACACTGCAAGGTCACACAGATGGCGTCATGTGTCTCCAATTCAGTGAAACGTTCCAGCACCCATCCTTCCCCATCCTTATCACCGGCTCTTATGACCGCACCGTACGCGTTTGGAACCTTGAAACCGGTGTCGAGATTCGTTGTCTCAGAGGTCATACGAGGGCCGTCCGGGCGCTCCAGTTTGACGAGGCAAAGTTGATTACGGCAAGTATGGATCACACGATCCGCGTATGGGACTGGCGCAAGGGAGAATGCATAAGCACACTAGAAGGACACACCGAAGGCGTAGTGTGTCTTAATTTTGACGCGAACCTCCTAGCCAGCGGCAGCGTCGACTCGACTGTCAAGATTTGGAACTCTTGTACAGGGGAAGCGTTTACTCTTCGCGGACATCGCGATTGGGTAAATGCTGTGAGGTTATGGGATGCCCACGGGAGCGCAAGCTCGCCTCCCGATCTTTGTCGGTCCACACTCAAAATCGAGACGGGCAAGATGCTTTTCTCTGCCTCCGATGATGGGACCATTCGGCTTTGGGATCTCGCGAGACGAACATGCGTGCGTCAGTTCACTGGGCATGTTGGTCAGGTTCAGAGTCTACGAATTCTCAACGTGGATGATGAGCCCGACGAAGATGATAGCTTGCATGCATCAGACGCCGTGCATGTGATCGAGAATTCTTCTTTAGACGCCGTCCAGCTCTGTGGGAGATCGAATCCTGCCGATGTCTGCACGGTCATCACTCATGATACGAGGAAGTCGAACGAGAGTACGGACGATAAGTGGGGTGCAAACCGCACTACGAGAAACCCGACGACCGGTGCGATTGGCAAGCCTGCCCAGAAGCCTGTGCTGATATCGGGAAGCCTGGACAACACAATCAAGGTGTGGGACATTGAGACGGGCAAGGCCACGCGTACCTTGTTTGGACACATCGAGGGCGTGTGGGCAGTGGCCTGCGATAAACTCAGGCTTGTCAGCGCGAGCCATGATCGTACGATCAAGGTTAGTGCATGAGCCTTTTGTCTCGTATTGATTCGTACCGAACGCTTTGACTGCTAGGTGTGGAACCGTGAAGAGGGCAGGTGCACAGCCACGCTATTTGGACATCGCGGTGCGGTGACTTGCATCGGTCTCGGGGAAGACAAGGTTGTGTCTGGGAGTGACGACGGTGATGTTAGAATATGGAGCTTCGGTGATCATGAATAACTGACGATTCCCGACCACTTTCACGCCTGATTTACATATTGTGGGTCTTAGGTTCTCGCGGTTATTGTTTGTTGCACACATACCTTAATAATTAGTTATGCTTGGCTTTGCTGGAATGAGAGGGACGACGCGGACATGTCGACGAACATGCAGTAAGGACTGCTTTGCTTTGCTTTGTCGTCTTGATTTCCACAACTTCACCTCGATATCTAGTTTGGACTCCGAGGACCACATACAGCTTTGTGGACGGCGCAAAATGAAGCGTGCCCCTTTGTCCCGGTGTGGTCCACACAAATCACCTTTGTCCCTCAGTTGCGCAACGGATCAACAGTATAGATTGTATATAATGTGTCTAGCTAGCTGGCTATTCAAACACAAGTACCAACGCTCCTCCCTGTGCACTCCATTCATTTCTGTATCCCTCTGTCTGATTCGTTGTCTGTGACACTATGCCCTTCCCTTTTACTCTTTCGCGAATGGTCGTTCTCTGTAGGTTTATCGAATTCTTGTTCGATCGTTCGCTGACACTCCCATCCGTAGCCTTTATTGTTATTACCAATGTCGTCTCATTGATACTTTCCGCGATCGCTTTTCATGAAAAGACTGGAGGTGGTATGATTCATCGTCAAGCAACTGCCAGAGAGTACGAAATGACAGATGCCCTTTAGTCTTTCAGGTCTTGGCCATCTGCTTCGATATCCTCAGTCTGTTGAACATTATTGGCTGGTAAGCAGTCTATTACCCTAGAATGTGCTCGCACCTGCTTAGCTTGTGATCAGTCTTTGTCACCAATTCGCGAGTCGGGACGAAGAAGCAAGTAATGCGAGGAACGTCTGCTTGTTTGGCATCTGCGGGCTGCTTGGTTTTGGTATGGTCCCGTCACACGTTTTCGCTGGTCGTTTGGCGCTGACTCCTGTCCAGCGCTAGCCGTGTCACTGACAGTCCATGCACGGCAGGACCATGGCGTGGGCCTTTGCAATGATTTCGCGAACGCGGGGAACCCCTGCGTCCCCGCAGGTGTGCAGCTCGGCATGGCGTATGCCTCTCCCGTCCTAGGTGAGTCGTCATGCGCGTGGTTCCCGGGAGTCCAAGCTCACGGCTGGTTTGCGTGTTAGCCTTGATCGGCTTCGTCATCTCGTGGATTGACAAGTTTCCCGGTGCCGTGAAAGTGACGCCGCGGTATCCGATTACAAAGGCACCCAGCTCGCATTTCGCAGCTTACGGGCATGAACTAGACAGCAACTATACGTATCCTCCGGTGAAGGTGTCATCCAGATCACGGAACAATTCAAAGTGGAGTGACGTACCTTTGGATTGTTGACCTCGTCGTGTATCCATACAGTTTGGCACTCTGGGACTGGTTCCTGGAGATCAGTCTTACATGTGTGTGCAGCCTGATTCATAGGTAGTATTCATGTAACACTCGTTTACTCTTTCACAATGTTGTCACGAAGCAAGTATCATGCATTCAAGTTGGGAGGTGCATCGGGTGAGTCTATCTGAGTGAATACGTCATCTGGTAAGGAGTTTTGTGCCCAGAAACTGTCCCACTCGTCATGGTCCTCGGTCGGTCCGAGCTCGTTTTCGGGTGTGAGCGGTCTACTGCTCTCGGCGGTGAAGCTATCAGCAACGTAACCAGCGTCCAGCGGTGCGACGACGTCCTTTTGTTTCCTGTTTGCTACAGCAGGGCTCGTTGTGGGGTGTTGATTCGCTCTTGCATGCGACGCTGTTAATGAGATGGTGCTTCCTGGTATGACAGAGATGCCCTCTGCCGTAACGATATAGTCACAGGAGGCGGGTGCAACGACTGAACTAAATACGACGGAGAGACGCCGGATTAGGGCTGGCTGGTCATCGACCGGAGTTATAGCTATCTGGGAGGTAGGGATCCTGCCGACAGCCGACCGCTTTTTTGGGGTCTCATTCTCGTCGAGGTACCGCCTCCTCCCCGTTCGGGTGAGGAATATACGGGTATTCACTTGGTTTGCCCACACGAGACCTAGGGCAGCTTCCTTCCGATCTTCGCCGGGAATGCTGTCGGCTCGGCCAAACAACCTGGACTGATCTCGGTAGCTTATCACGTCGCTGCCTTGAGGCTCATCACGGTTGATGACGTCGATAACCTCGTTCAGGACGAGCACGGCAATGCGGTATTTGTTTGCGAGAAGGTGTAGATGGGAGGAGATTTCGGAGATTTGGCGGGAGCGTTCGACCAGTGTCTTTGTGGTGGTTTTCCCGGCCGAGTGGAAGAGCTCAGCGATCGCGTCGACGATGAGCAGCTTTAGTGGCTTTGAGGACGGATCTTTGGACGCAGCGTCGATGTGTTGCGGGAGGAATGTCGACAGGACATGGATGAGCCTGGGTATCGTCGGTGTCTGGACGGTTTGCACGTCCGAGAAATTACAGAATGAGGGGGAGAGGAGGGGATGAGTGCCCAGAATTTGCTGTAGTCGCGATGTTTGGAGATGGGAGGCGATGGTGATGTAGCACGCGGAGCCCAATATGCCACCAAGGTCGTGGGGTAGCTGCACGAGGAGAGAGAGCTGAAGGGCGAGCTGGGTTTTTCCTGCAGCACTGGACGAGATGCTTCAACTTTTCCGAGACCTAGGGAACGGGATGGCGACGACAATACCTCTCGCCGACGACTTCCCATACCATGCCGGTCGTGATTCCACCTCCGAGGATAGAGTCGAATTCGCAGTCGCCTGTCGTGAAGGATTCATTGGCATCGGACAAGAAGGCTTGGAGTGGACGGGGAGGTTGGGCGCGTTCCCGGCAGATGAGGGAGATGATCTTGTTTGCTTCGTGAGGGGGTATTTTGCACGCACGAGATATGTCGCTGGGAGTGGCGAGAAGGACGTCGGATATGTCCTTGAAACCACCTGGATAACGAACGTACATCTGCACGAGTCAATCTCAGAAAATAGGACACGACCGACCTTTTGCGAGCACCGTCTTTTGCGTTGCGGACAAAGTGGACATGAACGCGACTGTCTCACGTCCGCTCTCTGCCATGATGCGACCTCCAGTCGTCCGCGCCTTGTCCACCAGAGCATCCGCCGTCTACAGCAACCCCGCCAACGCTCATGACGCTGCACTGACATCCACCCCGCCTGGCCTCACGCATCGACAGCGCGCAGTCTTGGATAGCGCATTGCGCGTCGACCACGCAGGGGAAATTGCCGCCAACTACATTTACAAAGGGCAGATGGCCGTGCTAGGGCGCGATCCGACGGTCGGCCCGTTGATTCAGGTGTGTTGCACATCACCTCTTGCGTTCACCTTGGACGACCCGTCCTTTGGACAGGAAATGTGGAATCAGGAAAAACGACACCTCCTCGTCATGGACAAGCTTCAAGTACAACATCAGGTGCGGCCCACAGTACTCTCTGACGTAGCCAAGGCTGCTGGCTACGGTCTCGGCGTCATCACCGCCCTTTGTGGCAAGGAAGCTGCTATGGCTTGTACAGAGGCTGTCGAAACGGTCATTGGCGAACACTATGACGAGTATGTCTCTTTGTATGTCCCACTTCCCCGCTTACATGCAGCCTACAAGTCAACTGCAAGATTTCGAGTCGTTGCCATCATCACACCCCAGTGTGCCATTGTTGCGAGACGTCATCAAAGAACTGCGGGACGATGAACTCGAACACCTCGATACTGCAGTCGAGCATCATTCACAACGGGCCCCAGCTCATGCGCTCTTGAGTACGATCATTGGTGGGGGCTGCAAGGTCGCCATAGAACTCTGTAAGAGGTTTTAGATGGTGCACTCTTGTTGACATTACGGCGAATGTATGATGACACTCCGTTGAGCATACAATCTACCCCACAGCCCTCAGTACTCAGTACTCAGTCAGAGACTCGCCTCTCCGCTTGCCCGTCCATTTATATTTGAGCTGCAATACCAGGCGTAGTGAGACACGAGATGTCGATGAATGCTGCAGTCCTTACGTGTGTTTGTGACGCGAGGTAGTAGATTGCTCCAGGAACGAACACGAAGCCAGTCAGCGAGATCAAAGTAGTGCGGCGGGTGAACCTAAAGTGCTTGTACGCATCTTCGCGCTGTATAATTGTCTGAACACGGTCCCTGCTGACTATATGCGTTAAAACTACGTACCATGCGATTCCATCGCTCAATAGCGGGATCAACCTGTAATGAGTCAGGGTTGGTCAGATGTAAGAGTAATCATTGATTTAGGGTACCTTGAGGTAGCCTGTAGAGTGGTTGTTCATCCGTCAGCATTACAGACGACATGCAGAACATGTTCGGACGTACTCGCAGCGGCCATTTCTAAATAGTGGTGGAGTCTTAAGAACGTTGTTGTGCAATGTTTGGTCGAACCGGATTATGCTGCAGCCTAGCCGCCAACCAAATTTCATTCTTACCATCACCTTCTCCCTCTTGACAACGATGGCCTACAATCGGGACTGGGACAAGGGTAAAGATTACTGGCCTGATCAAGGCTATTGGCCAGCAGATAACAGAGGAAACGCACGAGGCCGAGAAGACGACTTCAGCGGTGACTGGAAACGCCGAAAATATAACAACGGGGTTTGTGTTCCTCCATTTGCCCTGTTTTCTCTTGTTCATATTCGTCATAGGGATACGATACACAGTCTTACGACGAAGGCGCTTTTGAATCCGGTTATGGGCAGCCCAATCCGAACAGACATAACGACTCTGCACCCGACCATGCCAATGACGACCGACATGGCAAGGGTTTCCATACTAAGAAGCGCCTGGTCCCGAGCGAACCCAGCTCGCATGTCATTTTCCTGGGTTTAGACCCTGATTTCTCCGAGGCGGATGTTTGTCGATACGCTTTACATGTCCTTCGATACAAAGCTGAATCCATCTTCACACTTCAGTTGCAGGCTTACCTCTCCAGTCACGGATGCAACATCGAGACCGTCACCATCATAAGAGACAGATCAACAGGCACTTGCCCTATTCATATTGTATACCGTGTAGTGCATTAACATGTGTGGCTGTTGGATTTTTGAAGGTATTTCCAAGGGCTTCGGTTTCGCTCAGTTCGCGAGCGTAGAACATGCCCGTGCATTTGTGGACCCACTATTTCCATTCATCCAAGTTCCGCCACCAGCATCGCATGGCGCATCCGCTAAAGCTGCGTTCTACAAAGCTCTTGAAACAGGCACTCCACATAACGGTCGCAGAGTAAAGATCGATTATTCGCAGAGCGCATTACCTCACGACAAAGGCCGTCGGCAAAACATGAACGATGGGACTCGTGATATTGGCAACGCACCCGCTGCTGTGTTGCTCTTCCGCGGATTGGACCCTCTCTCTGGCCCTCAGGCCATTGCACAAGCAATGATGGGTTCCGCAGGACCCGCAAGGGAGGGCCACAAGGGCATGAAACGAATTGTCCTCATCAAGGACAAAGTGACCTTGGCTAGCTTCCAGTTTACCTTTGTTGAGTTTGTGGATATTCAGGTATTCAATATTTTTTGGCGGTTATCATCATCATGTTTATGCTCTGCAGGCCGCATCCACCGTTTTGGCAAACAGCATGTCACCACAGATCCATCCCTCCGGCTTTCGTATCTCTGACAAACCCGTTGCGGCCTCATTTGCACACCCATATTCTTTTCAACCGGTCTCAGATTATATGCTTCGTGACGAAACTGCTATACCGTCATCTCTTAACCTTGGTGGTGTCGAAAACACTTTTGTCAAGTACTGGGATGAGTCAGCGACTGTTGCTGTCTTGGAGTTCAAGGTAGACGAACCGGCTACAACACAAGCCTCGGAAGTAGCTACGGTTTCTGCCAAAGAAAAGGAGAAAAGGAAGAAGGTCAAGGGTATGTCTACAGTGTCGTACGTACTCCATGGTGATCTAACATGCTCTAGATGATCCATCGAAGAAACCACCGGCACCATCCGCGTTGCCTCTATCTGACAAACCAGTCACTCTCAATTTCAAGGCGGGGACAACCGGTAGTAAACCTTTGGTGTCGCTTTCGGCATCGAAAGCACCTGTTTCGTTACCCCTGGGATTTTCTGCAGAAGAATTCGACCCTGGCGATGAAGAGACGGGGCCAGAGCCTACAGCTGAAGATGACAAAGGTATTCCAGTTTTTCAATGCGCACTTCGGTTCTCGTCTACTTACACCGATAATAGCCACCGCAGCTAAAAAGGTTGCACCATTGATTGCCAGCAAAAAGGTATGAACTAGGTTGTAATATAACCATTGTCGGTGATAGTCTAACATCTGTCCAGACTGCCAACAACATTCAGAAATGGAATCAGGTTCAGGAAGAACTCAAGGAAGGTCCAACTTCGGTACCTAGGATGCAAATCGGAACGCCAAGCACTGAAACAGTCAATGCTCACCTGCCGATCCCTCAGGTTTCTACCTCGCAAGCCTCAGTAATATCCAACGGACCGTCGACAGCAACGACTCCCGAGCCGGTGGAAGCCGAATTCGAGTTCTCTGACACGAATGCGATAACATGTCTACTCTGTGCAAGGCAGTTCAAAAACATGGATCAGCTCAAACGTCACAATAAGGAATCAGACCTTCATAAGGCTCGCCTCTTCATTCCATTTCGCGTACTTACCTTCCAGATGGAACTAATGACTGTCCTTTTTTTGCTTCTTTGCACGTTGCTCGCCGAATACGACTCTTGTTCAAACGCAACAGAAAAATTTCAAGGATGCAAATCTGCGCGATGTCGCACGCCAGAAAGTGGAAGCTGCGCGAAAACCCCTTAAAGTAGCTGAAACCGAACAGCCCAAGTATCGTGATCGTGCATCCGAACGTCGGATCATGCACAACCAGCCAGACGTTCCGTTACCCGAAAACGGAACTACAATACCGAAGAAGAAACGGTTTGCTGAAGGACCACCTCCACCACCCTCTCCACCCCCTGCTCCCATAGCCCCAGGCAAGGATGATAATAACGTTGGCAACAAACTGTTAAAGATGATGGGCTGGAAAGAGGGCTCTGGTTTGGGTGCTGAAGGTGACGGTCGCGTTGACCCAATGTAACATCTCTTCCGAATTCTTCTCAATGCAATCCGCTGACTTGCTGTGCAGCCAAACAGCCATATATGCACAGGGCGTCGGCCTCGGTGCTAGCAAAGCCAAAGAGGTGGGAAAATATGCGGAAGGCTACTCAGGCTACGTGCACATGGCCCAGGATGCGGTAAGTGCGATAGGACTTCAGGGGACAAAGATGACGATGTCGTGCCGCAAATTCTTACTCTTTTGTCGCAATGCAGGCTCGGGAGCGCTATGGGAGCTAGGCGCGACTCGAATTATTGACATAGTTATCGCCCCTCTGTTGACTTTTGATTTATTTCCATGTCTTCGCGTGTTACATTGCTTTCTTTCGGGGAATTATATCTACCATCAGACAACCGCGACTACAGGTTCGATATTATACGACGCTCTACGTCACAAAGCTAGAAAACCCATTATCGGAGCCAGGAATAGGGCCAGCGCGTTGCGTGTTGCGCTTAGTCCCGAGTTTGCTTTTTGTGCCATTACTCCTGTTGGCTGGACTGCACCACTCCACCCAGGAAGTGTCTGAGAAACCACCGCACTTGTCGGTGGGAGAGAGGCCGTCGCAGGGCCTCGCTGACATGTGAAATAGGATGCCTACCAACGACAACTTCAGCTCAACCTTCTATTACAGGTAAGCAGCACTCACTGCAACTATAGCGCCCAGCTTCGTGTACTAAATACGCCGCCCATTTAAGCATGCCTGACCGTCCATCAAAACAAATTCCAAAAACTCACCCTAGCATAGTCCCCGACTACGAAGATACCCCCGCCTATATTCGGCCGAGAGAGGTCAGGGGGGGCCAAGAAGTCAGCCGGCTGGGCGAATACGAGGAATACGTATCTGGATATCATGTCTCAACTATTTCTTCTTGTAAATCCTCGCGCAAAGAAAAAAAGAGGCTAACCTATGTGGTCCATCCCCCACAGGAGGATTCGGCGGAATGTACCGGGTGACCACCGTGGCCCCTACCGTGGACATGTTCGAATTTACAGACCCTTCCCATTTCAAAATCAGCATCCTCTTTCTCGTGTGCGAGACAAACGACATACCAGGGATGGTCGCGCTATTGACGAGCCAATGTCGTCGCTGACCGTGACTTTGGTCCGACCCCGGAGGGCCCGCGTCGATCATCACGATGGTATATGTGCCTCGAAGTGCCACGGACAAGTTGGCAGCCGTCACCGACAAGTTCGGTTCATACAGCGCTTCTATATACAGAGCAGATTAGTTGAGGTGGTTGTCCCGCCGAATCAGGCAAGTCACGCACGTTCTCTTGATATTGGTTGACCGAGAGCGATCTTGCCGAGACCTTTGAAGGAGACAGCGAGGAGTGCGCTCGGAGTGAACTGGGGCACGGCCGCCGGGACGAGTCCTGATTGAGTGAAATGAGCTTTGATAGCCTCAATCTCGACCACTGTACTGTTGGGTTGTGCTAGCACGGGAGGTATGCTGCAAAGGGCGAGGACGAGGCCTAGTAACTTGAAAGACAACATCTCGCTGAATGTCAATGGCGAAGAGAACACTCGAATCTAACTTCATTCAACACCTTTCTCTGAACTGCATTCCGAAATCAGAGTTTGGTATGCTCGCCATATGGCACGGAGATGTAGATGAGGCAAAACTAATACAAGCAGATACAGTACAGATAGAATCATACATTCGGCTATTGCCAAGAGCAAATAATGTCATGCCAAGTCCATGGTCGACTCTGATTCTAGCCCGAAGTCCGATACTGTGGGGAGGTCGGGCAATCCAACCACAGGCGATGCCACCTCGGAATGCGAGTCACCAGCCTCGCTCACTAACCCCTGTGCCCTTCTTCTCGTCCTGCGCCTCGGTGCCGTGGACGTGGGAGACGAAGGTAAACTCGCAGGACCAAAGCCATCTGCTTGAAGTGCTGCCAACATGTTTTGTGCGATGTGTACAGTATCGGTAGTCCCGTTCGTGATGAGCGAGACATGAGGTTTGCCTTCTGGTTTGGTCGGCCGAGCCCGACGCGCCTTGCGTCCAGTTGTGTCCCCGTTGCGCAACTTCTCTAGTAAGTTGTCCAACACGGCGTTGTCTTCTTCTCGTGGACCAGCTTGTTCTTGGGCATTCTGTCTATGTAGCCTTGACTCCGCCATGGCCTGCTTGCGTTTCTCCATCGCAAGCTTTTCCTCGGCTGCCGTTTGATTATCCGTCATACATTTCTAAGAGAAGGCAGTGTCAGCATTCCGCCCGTCGCAGTCGTAATTTCTAGACCGACTCACTCTATACGATGTGACAAAGGTCTTGAATATCGCAAAGAACTCTGTTGATGTCATGTTTTTGTCGTCTTCACCGTAGTACGCAACGACCTCGGTGAAGGTAGTTTCCGCATGGTTGACATCATCGATAAGGTCCTCCAACTTCGCAGCGGCCTTTCCAACAAATTGCCACATCTGCCTGCTAAAGCCGTCGTTTTGGATCACGTCGACGTAATGATCATTCAATTCTTGTCGTATGCGCTTAAGACCGTCTCGGAGAACGATGAGGTCTTTTCTGACATCCTGCACGTTAACTATGCGAGATGTTAGATGTTTAGGCGAAATGTGTTCAATGCGAACCTCGGTAGGCTTCTGCCGGTTTATTCAGCTCTTCGAGGAATTCCACCATATTCGGGAAGTGTTTGTGAACGGTTCTTTCTAGGAAATGCAAGAGAGTAGTGTTATTGACGGACTTCGTATCGACAAGCTGCGCAGAGGCATGAGCATGATAAATGGTAGCAAATGGGACGGTACAAACTTTGTTGATGCTGCTGACACGGAAACCGAACGCGCCACCTTTGATGCCAGTACCATTCATATAGTTACCGACCATGAGAATGAGCTAGGGGATGGTCAACAATAACCAAGCTTATTGACGAGGGCGAAGCTTACATTGAGCACTTCTTTGAACTGTTTGGCATGTAGCAATGCTTCACTAGCTTGACTAACTTTCCTAGCACCCTACGAACATACTCAGTTGTGTGACGAGGAATGGATGAAGAGCTGTCACCTCATCGAGAAGTAACCATTGCTCCTCGAACTTGCATTTGTAAAGCATGCCCTCTATTCGGGGACCAAGTCGTTCAATCTGGATGAGCTTCACCATGAGGCGGTCTGACGCGTGCAAGCCAGCGAGCTCTTCAGGTTCAGCATTCCGATACACATTGAGCTTGCCAACCTGACAAAAAATTTAGCGCTAAAGAAAAGTTACAGTTTTGTACTAGAAGTTGTACCTGTTCAGGAGTCGGTAGGACACCCTTCAGCTCGCTGAGGAAGACCTCGGTACATGTTTCTTGATCAAATTGCTGTATCCGCCGCGCAATCTCTTCCGGTTCCAGTCTTTTGACCCGCTGGATGAGGATTTCTGCGAGGGCGTGAATAACGTGACTATTTTTCGCGCGGCCCACTGAAAGACGTACCGACACGTTTCTTGGTCTGGGGATCAAGAACACTCTTCAGCTCAGCTTGCTTCTGTCGAGCTGTCGCGGGAATGTCAGGCACAAAGGTTCCGCGCCAAGGTAGCCTTGACTTTGTGATTCCAAAAAAGTCCACGCACCCAATAGATTAATCATTAGCTGCTTAGCCTTAAAGTCTTCCTCCATCTCCGACCACACTCCATCACTTTGTAGCTTCTTCAACATTTCCTGCTCCTTTTGACTATCCTCGTCGCTCCAGAGCGTCTTTGCAACTTGTTGATGAGGGAGCTTATCCCACTGAAGCTGTTTCATCTTGATTCCGGGTGTATATGGCATATCTTTGCGGGCAGAAAGCATGACAGAGAGATTGGCGCCGAGGAGCATGGACGCGCGAGCAGAGCTAGGGGCGGAACTTGAGGTGGAGGCGATTCCTCTCATAGGAGGGGGCG
>JBBPQV010000135.1:0-37638 GCA_038092675.1 Boletus rufocinnamomeus
GTCTTGCCTTGCCCGAACTCAGAGAAAGAGTCAAGCACTCACGCAGAGTAGATGACATGCCACCCAGCTGCGTACAGCCCAGGGTTCGCGCCGGTCTCGTTTACCAACTTGGACGTCGCAGCAGGCATGTCTCCCAAGAGAGCAACTGGAGCAGAGCCTAATAGGCCAGTTGTGTTTGACTGAAGTGGTCCGTTGACGATCTGCAGTCCGTTCCAGATCGCCTCGGCAACGGCTGTGATTGACTGGGAGTTGGAGGGGTCGATATAGGATTGGGGGACGAGCCGGGAGGCGAGTTGGTTCGAAGCGCCGTACAGGCTGATTGTGTCAAAGAGAGGTCCGAGGTTCTGCTCGATGGCAGCGCTGATTGTGGGGAACATCGATGCTGATGTTGTGTTCGAAATCACCGTGTAGTTTGACGAGAGACTCTTGAGCTCTTCGAAGAAAGGGTAGAGCTCAGACAGTTCAGCAATGCTTACGGGCAGATAAAGAGTCTGGTGGTGTAGGGTGGTTGGTGGGCGGACGGATGAGCGAAAGGTAAGAAGACATACAATCAAATATTGGTCCTGGAACAGAACGGAACCGCTCACGATACCCCTGTTTATCCACGAGTTCTGATATTTGGCCAAAAGGCTAATGAATCCAATCCCAAGAGTAGTCGCATTTTGGGAGGCACTGGGTAGGATGTTAAGGATAGAAGCTCCGATCGCAACCGGAGGGTGTGCCCGAATAGCGACGGAGGCTACAACAATCAGGATAGCAACGTGGGGATGATATGGATTGGTACGCACTGACAATACCCCAGCTACCTGCCCCCCCTCCACGGAGAGCCCAAAACAAGTCTGAATTCTGAGCTTCGTTCGCCACTCTGATTTGCCCATCTGCGGTAACAACCTGCCAATCACATAATTTAATCCGATGGAAAATCCAGAGCGGGAAAAATTACCTCGAACTCGAGAGCACTGTCTACCTGTTTTCAGAGAAGTCAGCTTGACCGGATCCATGGGTTTCATGTGGTATCTTACAGCGAGCCCATATGCAGGTGATAATCTGTACCGGAACCAAGAATGTCAGGGAAATGTGTCTCGTACAAAAGGATGTATTGCTCACAAGCTATGACCACCTCCTTGGAGGAAACCCCCAGCTGTGCTCGCAAGTGAATGACAAGCCTGAGAAACTTGGGAGTTTACACACCAGCTCCAACAGTCAAACAAGTACCAATGACAGGTGAAAAGTTTTGGGCCGCAGCATAACTGTAAACTATATCACACGCAATTTTGACATTGCGACATGAAAGCATTGAGGTGCTTACTATTGTAGATCTGCGCGCCGGCGCCCATGGTCAAAGCAGGGACAGGGGCAGCATCCGACCCGCGGGGAACGAACTCTGGCACGTAGCTGAGATTATCCAACAGGTGAGTGTTCACCTGAAGAGTGAATGGAGCAGCAGAACGGCCTTGATAGTCATGACCTAGTCCTCTTCAGTGAATAGAACCCATGTCAAGCGGAAAAAAAGCTAATATACCTGTATTCCTAACAGTAAGTTTGACATTATGAGCAGTTGCCCACTTGATGATGGTACTCGCGTCTTGTGCATTTAGGATCGAGACGCTGTAAGGCGGGATCGATCCCTGATAGCAGGTTGCGCCGCTGATTGGTTGAGGGTCGGTATAATTCAGAGCACAGCCTTGGTCGTAACTACACGACTCCCAGTTCGGCCACAGAAGCGCCGCTGGAGCTGCTTCGCGCTGGAGTGATTGTAGTCAATATTACAGCGGTGTGCGCAGTACGCGATATATGTTAAAACATACCTGCGTGTCGTTTCTGTATCCCAAAAGGACCGACTGACATTCCTCCGGGTTATAGAAGGGGTCGGAGGCGTAACAAACGGCCGCCCACGGCCTGAGGGCTTGAAGGTGTCCACCGACTGAGTTATTCAACGAAGCCCACTCAGAATCACCGGGCCAGGTGTTACTGGAGGGTGAAGCAAAGGTCGGGACGGCGTACGGCGGTTGCAATAACTGCGCCATGGCCATGCCTGGGGCGGCGACGAAAAGAGTCTTACGCATGAGTTGTGGTATCGCTATCCGCTTCGATGCAGAGTGAATCCCCTTCACTCCATATATCTATAAACCATTCTCCATGAAACACCGAGCGAGGCGCCAAGGACCAATAAAATCTAAAAAAATTTCGTCATTAAGCACATGACGCACGTCCCGGGGGGTGTCACTTCGTATGATCAGAACGATTGTCTTCTGATGTCGAAGTTTTAAGTCTGCTTTGCGGAGACCAGGGGTATCGTAGGGACCGATCTCTGACTTCGTAGGTGAGTTCGAGTCGTCAGAGCGGTCGACGGATTGCACCGTACGCTCGTCCCCTTTCTTGTCCGTTTTGTTGCTGTGCTCTTGCATGCATATCCGTATCTGTGTTTGAATGTGAACTGAACGCTAGTCCGGCCACCAGACGTCTAAAATAGCACGTGCCTCTTTGAAACTCGTCTGGTCACCAGAAGGTAAGTCCCATAAATCCAACGGAAAGTCCAATAAGTCTTAGCACCCCTACAGGTTTAGTCGGACTGCCATCACCGGCACTCTAGCTATACTTGTACGCGTGGGCAGTAAATTAAATCAGGAGGAAGAAATAATTCGTGGCCCACCACGGGCCGCTAGGTTAGGTTTCGTACACCACTAGGACCTAACCACCCCCAAGTAGTATAGCTCGTCACCACTGAATGCCAAGACTCGGATGCGTGGGAAAAGCACGCAGCACGGCACAATTACTGTAGTGTTAATTAGTATACTACTAGTAATTTATGTGATTAGTGTCGTGTTGTTATTCTTTGTTGGGAGCTGGTTGTTGGTTGACGCGAGCGCAAGATTGGTGACAGCGACGGATATCATACTCGTGCTATTCCCTGCGGGCCGTGTCACGCTGCAGTGGGTGGGATTGATGCTGGACTGTCACTATTGGTTGATAGTTTCACGTCCGATAGACTCAGGTGAGGTGGAAAACAGTTTGTAATATTCTAATGCTATTTACTTTACTCGGTTGCGGCCAACTTCGCTGTTCGGTATGCATCGTGGGCGGGGGTGTTAGGTATCCGCACACAGACGTTTTTCGAAATTGGTAAATTAGGAGGCTACGGGTAGAAGCACGCTACGACATTGAGCGCGAACGCCCGCTAGGTAACCTAGTTAGGACTAATCGATCACCCTTATCGGCGGGTACGACATAAGGCCAGTATTACCTCAGAGCGATCGCAATTACCTTACAGTGCGCTTCAGACTGTCATAATGATTTTTACCCCCTCGGGCTTGAACATTACAGAGCGTTATGGCGACACAAGTGTCCGTTGCAGTCATGAATGCCTGTACTGCAAAACAGGTTGGGCTTCCTGCCACTGGTTGGCCTTGTTGGCATTGCCATCATGTACGTGTTTCTGATCGCATTTACCTTCGTTTGGACCCCCTGTTAGTCTTTGATTGGAATCCAGTCGTTCGGAAGTCTCATCAAGTCTAGGCGCTACATCCAACCAAGGGGTTGGTGACCGACGCTCGCGCCAAAGGCGTCGCTGTTTCGGGTCTATGGCTCGGGTACGACTTTCGCCGTCCCTTTAATCCCCGACGACGTCGCTGACCACCCCTTTGTGTAGCATTGTCAGCTTTGTGAGCATGTACGCTGTCCCAGTAGGCATCGCCAACTCCTCGTGGCGTTTCCATTCCCTGTACCTCGTGGTTGACTCTTTGGGTATCTTTATGAACTACTTTACCTTTGTCGGGACACGTGGATGGAGCCTCGAAGAGTTTGACCACATTTTCGCCGATCCACATCCCGTGAGAGGAAGCTTGAATATGCATAAACATCGTGCAAGCGGTATCGTATGAGCATCGTGGCTTCAGGATTTCAATCTGTTGCTTTGTATTACCACACTCTCTTACATTGTCTGTTACTGTTGAAGTGTGGATGGATCATAGCGCTGTTTAGGCTACGCTGAGCGCTAAGCCGGAGGCCTTGGCCCAAGAAGACTGGGTGAGGTCAAAACTGAACCAAGCCGCCCACTTCGCGCTCGGACGCTTGACGACCTCCTTGCGGAATACCAGTGCAGATCACACAGCCAACCACTAACGCTAACCATGATATATGAACGTTTAAACCATCGACCCACGCACAAATGCACTCACTGTACATTCGCTCATCGCCGAGCCTCATCACATCCCAGCGGCGACTCACCTCCTCCGTCTCGACTAATTTTTCTACCACCCGAGGGGCGGGGAGAGGAATAGACCCCTCGATCTTCCATGGATACGTTACGGAGCCAGACCAGAGGCAGCCCCAAGATACTCAGGTGGGTTTGAGCCGGTTTCCGAGTATGGACCAAGCCCGATGGATCGAGTACACCATTTCATACAGCGGCCTCTGGAAAGGGGCTCAAAGCGCCTAGGGAATGCATTGGGGAACTGGGGGAATATCGGGTTGCGGAGCAGTGCAAACGCAGGAGCCGCTGAGGTGGGTCGGACGACGGACGACGTGAAGCGGGACCGAGGCGGAAATTTTTAAATGAGGAGTGACAAGCACGGGTTCGAGTTCCGGAGGGTGGCATACGTCCGCTATTTTGAACGTAGCGGTGGACGAGACATGCGACGGATCGTCCGAGGTATCAGGACAGCCCAAGGAAGAGACATACGGAGACCGGAGTGAACACAATCACAAGAGGAACGGTGAGAACGATCAGGGTGAGGAAAACACTGGCGACGCAATGGCTCAACAAATAGACGCAACCAGGCAAGTCAAAGCTCGGATCAATGCTTGAAGCTTGAAGCATCGTTTGAGTGAGTCTGCAGCACGGTAGTATAATCGTAGATTGCATTGGATTTTGCTGTGAGGTAGAAATATAATACAATTCAAGCTCAAGAATCAGACTAATCACGTGGTCGCGATCTGATCAATGTCTTCGACCGACCAAGAACCTCAGGCCATCCAGCCTGTGCAGGTCCTCTATTGCGAAAGTATGGCATCTCCATTCTCCAACATTTTCCGCTTTAAAATACTTTTCTCGACATAGTTTGCACGTTTCCTCCAGAGTATTGTGAATTTGGATCGAGTTTGACCAGGTGCAAGGAATGGTTACATGCGGATCACCCCCAACTATTTGAGAAGTACTACTCGGAGGGTGAGTGACCCCTACTTCATCACACAGTCAAGCCCTTGACGATCGTATCAACCAGACGCTCTCCAGTCGAAGCTCGGCACGCTCAGCTTGGAGGCTCAGGCCAAGCTCGAGAAGGATATCGCAAAGAAAGAAGCAAAGGCAGAGGCTAAGGCAGATGCTGCCCTTAAGAAGAAGATGGTGGGCTTTTAAGTCCACCGTTTCTGAACTGAGCGGTTGATCCATCCATCGACAGGCTTCGCCAGTCACGATCAAACGCATCGAGCGGAACAAGCGCAAGTTTGTCACGGCTATCCATGGCCTCGAAGCGTTTGGTGGGTTGCTTGCAGGTGCCTTTACGAGTGACAGCTTTGCTGACAAGCACGCCGCGTGTACGACAGACATTGAGTTGAAGAAGGCAGCCAAGTTCCTGGCCCAGAAATTTGCAACAGGCGCATCTGTTACGAAGAACGCACAAGGACAAGATGAGATTGTCGTGCAAGGAGACGTGTCTGACGACGTTCTGGAGCTCATCGAGAATAACACAGGTGTCTTCAAAGGGATCCCTGCGGCAAACGTGGAACTAGTGGAAGACAAGAAGAAGAAAGCGGCTGAGTAGCTGTAGAACTATAATTTCACGCGTTGTATCGTGTACATCATCATCTACCCATGTACATTGGTTGCCGAGTGCTATGATGTCATTCCAACCCATTTAAATTTATTTAGCTGAGTCGACTCCTATTCATACTTTCCCCAACACCCTGGTTGACGTCGATACACCATGTTGCCAACCACAGCAATACTCCGTCGACTTTCCGCAGTCCCAACTGGCCCAAGCTGCAGACTTCTTGCCCGTACCATCCACGGAGACCGCATAACCCGACAACAACGCAACCCGCCAAACCCTGTCTCACACGGAGCAGAGAACTACTTCGTGGACGGCGACGACACACCTCCACCAAACAACACTATATATAAGGTGGATGCGACCTCAGACGCCGCGCAGAGTGCATACGAGCCACCTTCTGGGCCGTGGAGCCGGGCGGGTGCGGGGTCGGAGGAGTACCGGACTGTCAGCAAGGACGAACCATATGATGTGCCGAATGATCCAGACGTGAAGCTGAGGTATGGCGGAAAGAAGAGATATACGGAGGACAAGGGTCCGGAAACGAGCAAAGCTGGGGAGGGGCCGGAAGGAAGGGAGCGTTGGGGCCGGAAACCTGAAGGACAAGCTTGACCGAACACTGTGTGTGCGTAGGGATTGCCTTTCCGCAGATCCCGAATCTTACTCAACTCTTACAGCACAGATAGCTTGATCTTGAGTGGTGGTTTTCTCAGGGCGCCCAGAAGCTATTTTACATAGTGCTTGAAACTCTGGCAGTGCAGAGGACTCACATCGCTGAGGCTAATCCCTGGATGACTCTGTAGGACCAATATTATGTTTCAAATGCACTTATTTGTCATTTCGGAAGAACAGACGTTGATGTAGGCACTGGACTAATAGACTATAGTCTGTTCGCCGTCGCCAGTGGCCACAGAAAAATAGAGGCACCGCCGGTCTGCATGGGCCAGTGCCATTAGGATAATACCCTGAAGGTCAACCGAACAATGACCTGGGACCCAAATATCAGCCGAACCATTCAACAATAGGCCAGTTTTATGTAAATCACTGCAACAACTCTGTTCATGACACTATCCTTGGTTCGCGTAGAAGGAGGACAGGGTTTGAATGCACATACGCACGTCGGGATCGATCTAGACCGGGATGCGGTAAACGAGGGTAGACAAGTTGATTCTATTCCAAGCGCACTCCCGGCGCTGACGTGCGGAGTAACAAATTCGCTCGTGGCGGACCAAAGTTTTAGCTCGGTTAATGGCATACTGCAATTTTCGGTCAAACTCCAGTCATGTGTACTTCTTCAAGCCAATTGAATTACTCAAGGTTCGTTCTTCAAGCTTCAGGTACCACTCTAACAGGAAGTATTTTGTCCAGAAGTAATCATATCTCGGATCCGCCTCGCCTCACGAGCGGTCATGATTATGGAGACATTCCATCAAGCACCGTTCCATCAGAATGCGTATGTACATGCCGACACTTTTCCTACACCAGTACTAGGTCAGGGCCCTTTCTCAAGTTGAAGTGCATCACCCCGTCATGATTGGTCATTCAGTTTCAAACACGAGGCCGCACACCGTATAATGGACCAGACTGCTTTACTTTGGTAGTCCATTTTCCACCCCAATCGCTCCTCATGGTCGTCATCGATCCCTCCCGAGCCAGCCAATGCCCTGTACGTTCATCCAGTCAGCCTTCGATGTCTCAGCCTCCTGCGAGATGCCCAGTCTCAAATGTGCCAATCGATCTCCGTAATAATATGCCAGTCGAGAGTCAGGAACCCGCTCCTTGGCAATCCAGTAAACTCCCAACGACAAGAGCAATCTCTTCCATCCCACGCCCTCCAGACTCGACGTGTGGTCATCAAACCAATAGTGGGTTAGGAGCTCCCTTATTCTTTTGCTTCCTGATGTGTGTCATCAGCGCAAGAGAATTGGGAATATCCCTCACCCCAGCAGTTCTACAATGCGCTGCTCCGGAAGGGCTGGAATCTGCCAGAGAGGCGGATGGCACCTATGGTCCATATCCACAATAAGTTAAACGAAGATGCTTGGAAAGAGGTTCTGCAATGGGAATCACACTTTCATGGAGGGTACGAACATATCTCTTGAAATCCTGGGTATTCACCCGCTTTACCAGAGATGCCGAAGCGGCCAAGCTCGAGCTCGCATCGTTTTCAGGCATTCATGGCCACCTCTCGAACAAAGCTCGTTTTTACAAATTTGGGAAGTGGTTCTCCCCTTCTTATTTCACGTATGTGTCTTTCCTTTATAAGATTTCGGTTCCTGCCAGTGGGATGAACACCGTAACTAGGCTACCCGATCCTTTCGATCGACATGATTGGATTGTTCGCCGTCCGCGTACTGGGAAGAAGGCCCGGTATGTCATTGATTACTACGGGATCAAGCATCCACGAAGAGAAACGAAACTTGTGATCGACGCTCGACCGGCACTGGATAGCTTTGATAATGTCAGGATGAGAGTCGTTGCGCTTATAGGTAGGATGCTTTCCATCCTTGGTGCGGCAACCACCAGAGTCCCCTATGAGGTTGGGGGGCCAGTGGTCAAGTATGGCATGTGCCTACTGGCCATCGGGATTTCTGTGTACCTAAGTATATTTGTATCCGTATGAAGGTAGCCTTTGTGTGGTATTCGGGTTTGGTCGTCGGGGCCGAACTATTGCAAAGCTTCAGTTCTTCCCTCTTCGTTTGCTCATCCTATGGTGTCAATATTTCAACCGTCATCCCGCTGACATCGGATCAAGTGGTCACCCCCTGGCCAAGAGATGTAAACACCCTCCAAACGAACGATCGTCGTCCCCACTTGATGCAAGGTGCTGGGGTGGACTCGGTCCAAAAAGCGAGGTGCTGCTCAGTTAACACAATAATTTGAGCTCACAGCGCTCATATGTGCGATGTCGGTCAAACATCTACTAATCATTGGACTAGATGGAAAATGACTAGTACGTGCCCTGGTCGTCCTCGTGAGTCTTGAGTTACGTATATTATATACGCTGTATTATATATAGCCCTGTTTGGCAGACGTGCGGCGCGGTACGGAAATTGAGACCTTGGGGATGCCTGCGAGATTGTCCGTTCTGTACGTTCCTTTCCGAACTTCATACTACGAGACATCTGCATCAACCAGGTGGGATCGGGAGCGGGAGAAGCCGTGATACAGTATTCAACGCTGTTAAAAATAGGTTGGTTTGATGCTGCGATATATTGGCTTGGTAGATTCAGAAATTCATGTCACACTCCCTTGCACACATACATACCTTCCATCGGATCTCCCCGAAATGTGGTGTCAACATGTCGATTCTGGAGAAATTAGAGCGAAAGCCGTGTAGGGAGTTGGATCAAGCGCATGATTGCAGGTTGAACCATTTTACCCAGTTCCGCATCGGGCTAATGGACATTCACAGGCATTCGAATCTCCCACGTTCATGCAACAGGCACTAATGATGTCAGTCCACGAAAACTCTGAATGAGAGGAGTACGAACAAAGGACATTCTCATCCCCCTTGGTTGCGACCAATGGAAATCTGGAAATCGTCTATGACGCAATCCTAATGACCTGCAGGTAGAGTTCGCTGGAGATAATTTGACCAATAGCGCTCTGATCCAGCATTCGTTGGAGCTTTCTTTCAGCCTGTCTCGCACTCACTCCAGTCCTTTCATCCTTTGTGACCAGCCTTTCACCTGTTCCCCGAGCTGTCAAATCGCAAGGTATAAAGCCATGGTAGGCCTTGAACCTAGTGTCCTCGCTGTCGAGTACTCATCACTGTTCCTCATACACACCATGTCGCGCTACCTCAACCCTCTCCACGCTCCAGTGCCTTCAGAATTCCACTCCCAATACACCGCCTTGTCTCATGCAAACCCACCGTTGGAACCACCTTTTCCAACATCGCTTCCTCCATCCTACAAGCGTGTTCCGCAAACTCCACCATCGAAATTTCTTTCATTGCCCCGTCGATCATCTCCCCATGTGCCCGTCACATTCGAGCTGATCGGAGCTCCTACCCGTGGCCTCGGGATACCCATGCGAGAACTGGTAGCACGATCAGGGGGTGCTTTGGAGCGCATGATTGTGGATGCCAATGAACCTGTGGGATACCTCATGTCCGGTTCTCTCGGGATCCGTGTGGCTTCTTTGAAAATTATGGTAATATCTACGCTCGCGTTCGTCTCCGAGTTGTGTTCTGACGTTACCGTCCAGTGGCCAGGCTATGAACACGTGGATTCGTCTCATTGTCTCGATCTGTTTTCGTCCGCAGGCCCGGTGACACGTGGCCAGCTTGCTGTTCAAATTGCCTTCGCCTTCTCTGCATACGTTGCTGTGAGTTTTGGTCATTTCTTGTTCATTCCAAAATGTTCATTTCCGTTGACTTTGCATTAGCAAATGGCAGTGCAAACACCTTCTCCGAGTGCTGCAGGCTGGCGTCTAGGGAGCAGCAGTACGGGAGGCATAGCCTTTGAGCGCTTGGTGCTCATTGCACTCTGGAACGCTTGTGATGATCATTGGATAGCGGAAGTTTATATCGATACCCGCTGAGTTGGCTTGGACTTGTGTTCTCTTTTATTCGCTTTTTGTACCCTACACTGTAGCGTTAATGTTTCTTTCACCATTTTCGTTCGTGATAGCTTATCCCACAGCCCACAGGGCTTAATCCAACGCTGTTGCATGTCCAGATGACTAGCGAGACACGCGATAGTGGATATATACCAGAGACTCCCACCATAGGACAGTCCTAGGGCCGGTCTGGGAGAAAGTCCGGCGCGCAGCCTGAGGGGACTTACGCGACGCACGTGTAGAAATCTCAAACTTAACGAGGAGTTGGCTCCTTGGCCGGCAGACTTCTACACCCGAGTCTCGTGCCTCCACTCCAGTCTGACCTCCATTTCCTAGACGTTCTCATGTTTACAGGGATCCTACGGTCTTTTTCCCACTGGGTCGTTGATCTTTGATATTTTGTTAGTACATACGCTCCAATCGTACGTCTAGTCGGACTTTCAGGGAAGCTATGCGCGCAGCTGTGTGAGAGAAGTCCCTTGGTGTCATAGGAATGCATAATTCGGTAAAACATTCGGTTGTGTCCCTTCAGCGCTCCAACTGTGACTAGGAGGCAATGCCATATAATACAGCCTTCCACGCGGACCATGCCCCCTTCGACTTGGTACACTAATTTTGTTATCACAGGACACGCTTTCGTCACTGCCCGCCTTCCTCGGGAAGAAGTTTATTTCCATTGTGCCCTGCGCGTTTGACTAGACTGCTTAACTAGCCTGTCTGCCCAACGTCTTTTTGGGAAGAGGTCCCCTCAGCACCATGACAGAGCACTCAGAGTTGTGGACGAACGACAACGCCCCCATTCCCATTCTACGACGCGCTCCAGTGCTCTTGGACAGTCACGGACATCCCATACGTGCGATCGGGGAGGCGCTGGCATTCGTGGGGGACGTCCGTCCCGGTCAGCCCGGCGCTCAGGACAGTGATACTCGCGACGGCAACCTTCACCGGTCTATATCACACCGTATCTCCCGAGTGGCGACGACGACGTTCGGGCGAAACCTTTCCGAGTCACTCCGTCGTTCTCGCAGCGCAGGTCAGAGCCGAGTTCGAGGCGACGCAGTTGGGCATGGCAGTGATGTCCGGATTAGGAAAGTGCACGACGAAGATGGCAGCGCGCGTCCGTTTTTCGCTTCTGATGGACATGTCTCTGAGAGGACGATTGGCTTTGCTTCCACCGACGACGGTCGTTCTACACGTGCACACGACCTGACCATGTCTTCCCTGGCAGAGGTCCCTGTGCCTGCGTTGCTTCAACAGGGTGTTCCTATGACCAAAGTCTCGGCGAAATCACAAAAGAGTTATCTATTCAAGCTCGATGCTGATCAAGGTCAGATCATCTGGGAATCAAAGAGATTGAGAATCAGTACGTGCCTTTTGGTTGGGAGGTTCAGGGACTATATTCACCCTGTTGTTTGTCACACTTATAGTTCCCATTGAGAACATCAAGGAGCTCAGGTCGGGGTCCGACGCGAGGTATTACCGCCAGCAGTTTCAGCTCGCACGCGAATACGAGGATCGATGGATCACTATCATTTACATTCTAGACGGACAGTACAAGACACTCCATCTCATCGCTTCTTCATTGGAGTCATTTCAGCTTTGGGACATCACCTTGAGAAAGCTGTACGCAATAAGACAGGAACTCATGACGGGGCTTGGAAACGAGGAGATCCGACAGGCGGTCTGGGTAAAACAGTGCTGGAAGTCGACCGGCGAACAGAACGACCAGAGATTGTCCTTCGACCAGGTGGAAAAGTTGTGTAGGCGATTGAATATTAATTCGTCTCAGGAGGACCTCATGCGTCTGTTCAAGGTAAGTTACTCACGTGCCGTATTTCTGGGTTATTTGATGACGAGCTTGATGATTGGTCTAGAGTGCAGACTCGCAAAATCGTCAGTCTCTCGACTTCGCCGACTTTCAAACGTTCGTCAAGCTTCTCAAAGCTCGCCCTGAGATCGATCTGCTGTACAAGAAATTGTCCTTAATGAATGATGGGAAGCTCACGTTTAATGTGTTTGAATGCTTCATGCGCGATACCCAACAAGTAAGTGGTTTGTGATCTTGTTTTCGCTGGGCTGACCTACTTCGAGTCGAGTCTCACACCACGCGAGCTTGAGAGCCTTTTCGTGCGATATAGTACAAAGACGTCTGACGGCCGCGGTACATCATCTACTCCGGGTCTTGTTGGTCTCACGATGTCTCTGGATGCTTTCACCGCCTTTCTCGTATCCTCCGACAACTCGGCTTTCACAGGCCAAAATGGAAAGGTCTATCAACCAATGACACATCCCTTGTCCGACTACTTCATATCTTCCTCACACAATACATATCTAGTCGGTCATCAGCTCGTCGGATACAGTACCATTGAAGGTTACATCCGGGCTCTCCTCCACGGTTGTCGCAGTGTCGAACGTATGTTGGAGTTCAGTTCATACTTGGCATTCGCTGACACCGGAGCCTCAGTGGATATTTACAACGGAGAGCATGAGCCAGTGGTCTTCCATGGCAAGACCTTGACTTCCAAAGTGCCCGCCCGCGAGATCTGCGAGGCAGTCATGAAATATGCTTTTGTAACTTCCCCTTATCCGATCATCATCTCAGCCGAGATTCATTGTTCGCTCCCTCAACAAGAGATGCTGGCCGCCATCATGCGCGAAGTCTTTGGCGAGGCTTTAGTTAGCGCGCCGATTGAAGGGAAGCCGTTATCCGGGCCGTTGCCGAGTCCCGAAGACCTCAAGGGTCGGGTATTGTTGAAAGTTGGTGCATTCATTAACGGGCAGTCTCATAACGCCATTGCTGATCCGCGTCCGTCAAGGCAAAAGATCTCTACGTCTCCGAGAGCGAACCCATTCGCGAAAGGGACCTCACATTCGATACTGAATCCTCTTCGACGGAAACCTCCGCGTCAGACTCAGACGTCGCGCACGAGATTAAAGAGGAGTTTAGAAAGGTGAAACTGCGAGAGGTGGAAGCCGTCAAAGGTAAATCGGTCACAGCGGCATCTAGTCGTCGTGGCGCTTGGCTAAGCGTCACGCCGATGAAAACAACAGAACTAAAGCAAGAGTTTCGAAGAGCGCGCAACGTCTTCAATCGAGTTCGCGGTCGGCATTCGTCTCCTGAAAGATCTGTCACTGCAGCGCTCGCCAGCACGGCGATGGCAACCTCAACTGCGGTCATCGAGCAGCCCCCCAAATTAGAGTCAAAATCGGAGCATAAAGCCAGGATGTCTGCCGCTCTTGTTGCGCTTCTGGTTTATACCGTTGGCGTGAAGTGTCGTGGAATCAACAAGAAAGAGCATTACGCTACCGAACACATATTCTCACTCTCTGAGACGACGATGAACAAGGTTCTCAAGCAGGGTGCAGCCGATCTAATCAAGCACAACAAGACGCACTTGGTTAGGATATATCCGAAAGGTACAAGAGTAAGCTCGACGAACTATCTGCCTCATCGATATTGGGCAGCCGGCGCGCAGTTGGTTGCTATTAACTGGCAAACGTTCGGTACGTAAACATATATCGAGACTGGGACTAGGTGTGGCGCCGTGGAATTAACGAGATATCATCTCTGATAGATCTGGGGTACATGATCAATCATGCAATGTTCCAAAGGAATGGAAGGGCCGGTTACGTCCTCAAACCGGAGGTTCTCCGCAAGACTGAAGATCCCCGTAAGTCCGATAAGGAGCACCTCCATCATCACACGCAGCATTATTTGGAAGTGACTGTAAGCCTCCATTCTCCGCCGAGTTTCTGGTCATCTGATGTGTGAATGCGGTGATGCTGCTTTCGGTTCTTCTTGGCACTGGCAGATCATTTCAGCTCAGCAGTTGCCCCGCCCAAAGGACGCGATGGGGCACGAAATCATGGACAAACACGTTGATCCTTACGTCGAGGTGTCCGTTCACACTCCCGACTGGAGTCACCCGAGCAGTTCCTCTTCGTTCCTCTCCCCATCCACCTCCAGCCTATCCTCGACCAACTCGTCCACTAGCCACGTGCATGCGCACCGATCGGTGACGACGATGCGCACAAGTTCGGTGAAGAACAACGGATTCAACCCGGTGTGGCAGGAGACGCTGAGGCTGCCTTTCGAGTGCGTGGGTGACATACGCGATCTCATCTTCGTGCGGTTCACCATCCAGCGGGATGGGGAGTCTGACGGAGAGCCGATCGCGGTGTATTGCATCAGTCTGGGGAGTCTTGCGATGGGTGAGTTTCGCTTTGTCAAGTTAGTGGTCTGACGGTCTGACGTGTGTGGGTGATGTAGGGTACCGGCACCTACCTCTTCACGATTCGCAAGTGTCGCAGTACCTGTTCTCGACGCTGTTTGTCAGGTGCTCGATCCACGACGCCTGATGCGACAGGGGTCCGGGGACAAGCATAGAAGCCATCTCCAAGACATACCATTATTGATATCACAAATCATGCATTGCAATATCGCTATCAGCGTCATCACAACATAAGTTCATGCATCAATGTATATGTACGGTCTATACCCCCTCCGAAACGCAGTGCGGTCGAAAGACAAGTATATGAACAGCGTGTACTTGATGGAAATTATGTCAGATCGCTTTAGGAGCGCGTATTGGGGATGATCGAGACCGCCGCCAGCGTTGGAGTGGGGGTCCGAATAACACGGGGTTGATAGATAACGATCACCACCCCACCCAATCACCTTGCTGGTTTGTGAAACGTCACTACAGCATTGGCAACACGCCACGGAACTTAGGAGTGCACGCAACTTCTTCAACAGGATACATAACCATTACCTAGGAGGGGCTTAAAGGTTCCTATTTAGTGTCCAAAGACACGGTGTGGTTACGGTAGTCCAATGAACTGATTCATTTTAGTAGGAAAATCTATTGGAACGAAGTTCATCACGAATCAGATCGCCTGACGCAGCATAACCAGTTGTGGACTTCCATCGTCTTCGCGTGTAGCACCCTCATCTTCTTCATTCAAATTCATTTCCGTGCATGTCAGGTGCGTGGCAGCGTCGAACGATGTTGATGGCGGGGCCGTTGACTTGTTGGTTCGTTGCAACATGACAATGAGGCTTAGATGCCGCCAAATGGCAAGCTACTAGTAATCGCCACTGCCAGTGGTGAGCTCCATGTTCGGTCGAATCTCCATTGCTATCTATGCATGCGGCCGGCGAGTGATTCCCGTTGTTGTCCTCGAGTAATGCTCTGACCTGCTATTTCGGTGCTACAGTAGATCCAGTTTGTGAGGGCACTAGGATTCGCCATTCTCTTAGTGAAAGAGTCACGTTGACTTGGGCATCACTTATATGTACGGGGAAACCAACCCCACCACCACGCCCCGATTCGCCTGGGTCGGATACCCACAGCGAGGATGGTGATAGTGACCTGCTTGAAGCAGGAGCCCGTCTATCTCTTTCTAATGTCATCTACTAGTACCCCTAGTTCAGAAACTGCAGATAGAGTAGATGATGGAGGCCATATCAATTTCCAGCATGCACGCGTAGAGTTCCGGACGAGTTTCCAGCCACAATGTCATCTACTAGTACCCACAGCCCGGAAACCACCGATAAACGTGATGAGTGGATGGGGATCATGTGGCTAGAATTCACGATGGAGTATTCTGACTTCATAGTAGTAATATCAACGAAGATTCGCGTGTAGCGACGTGGATTTGTTCCAGTATCGTATTGAACCTCAATGGGGTTGTACATCGGCAATCCTGTTTAGAAATTTCCCGAGCTAGAGGATCCAGTTGAGATCAGTGGGAAGGGTAAAAGCAGTGATAGGTCTCACCAACACTCCCGCCTCCCTTCTTTTCTCTCTAGGGCCGTCCTTCCCGCAAGCCTGTATGCAGATAAGTTGATTCGTCAAGATATCCGTACCCCTCTGCAGCATCAGGCACCCGAGGCTGCCTCCCACCCATAGTAATAATAGTCAGTCAGAGCACCATTGTCGTACAGATTGTAGCAGGTGTTTGGCCCGATGCTCGGTGAGTAATTGCAGTTGTAGGGGTCGGGGCACGTGTAGAGTACTATGTCGGCGTTCAAGGGATCATACCAGTAAATGGACTGGAAGCCCATGCTGTTCGGGGCGTACTCCGCGTCGCCTTCGTCGTAAGGCACAACAGACTCGCATGTGCCTGTGCAGTCAGCGCTGCTGCAGAAGACGAACAGATCGCTGTCAGAGGGGTAGCTAACGGCAGGGGTGCCACTGGTAGCCTCGGCAGCTAGTTGGGCAACAACGCCACTAGTAACGAAGAGGACGGGTAAGAAGAGTGCACAAGCGTTGAAATGCATGGTGTGAGGGCCAAGGAGCTCAACGAGGGTAACGAACTTGCGGGTTGGAAGCGTAATTTTATAGGACTTGAGATGCTCAGCACTCACATGCGAAGAAAATCCACACGAAGGTCATTTTTGTGCGTGGCTGCATTGTCAGATGGCGGCCGAGAAGGTTGACCTGTCCTCCTGCATATGTGTCCACCTTAATATGACAACGTGAGTGGACGTAGAAACCGCGGCACAAAGTGTGGGGTCGCTGCTTGCAAGTGTGTATATAGCAAGTCAACAATCGCCCTCGTCCTGAGTAAATTGTCAGCAGGTCATACGGGCAACGCTGAAACGGGGCAGACAGTCTCATCCAAAAAGGTACTTCCGCAAGAGTGCAGGGTGTCAGTACCCTTTCAGCATCAGCCTTCTCGACCAGTTCCGAATTGATCTCCTGTAGTTCCGTCACGGTACCTGTGAACATGATATCGCCACATTCACCATCGTCGACAGGAGAGAGTATGTTTGGTGTGCCTGGACGCACACAATCAGCTCAAGGAACCATTCATTAGATCCTGGCAAGACCGCCTCTAAAAGTATCACGTCGGGATAGGAAAGTATTTCCCAGAATGACAGTCGTCTAATAATAAAATCCCCACGTCAACACGACACATGCAAGGGTCCAGGGCCAGGCTTACCAAGGCATTGACGCGCGTTGTGGACGCTCAGTGGGCGAAGCCCTTGAGACACCTCCACGAATCGGGGCACTCGGATGACTGTATCGCCATCTTTAACATGTCAGGTTCTGTGCACGGACCCACCCGGCGCCTTTTCAAAAAACGCGGATCAGAACTGGTGGTGCAAGTTGGCAACCGATTTGGCCTGCCCCCTCACTCTCTTCGCTCGCAGCACGGTTCGCAGAACCTCCATTCATGGATATTTTCATCACCTTTTCGGACCCCCCCGAATTCGTCGTCGGTCCGGAATCAAAGCGCGTTTCACCTGACAAACCATCTTTGCCGTAACGAATGCAGAGTGGCAGATGAGCACTAATTTCAATGCCGTCTTTCTCGATCTTATTCTGCCACCGGCCACCAAACATAAGGTTCCCAAAGACGAGATGATCATGCGCATATTCGTATTCAGTGGCATGCAATTTGACAGGGCACAAGGCATAACCCCCGTCGTACTCCCATGATGCCTTTGGCTTTGGATCTACAATCCGACGAGGTGGGTCCACCTGCGCATTGAAAGACGAATGATAACGTGATCCCGCAGGGGAATGCAACAGCGGGATACGGCGTCCCTGAGATCGTGTATTGGAACCTGTCGACCCGCAAGGTGAGCAGGGCATCGCTGCACCAGTGATGGGAGTCATGCTGCTGAGTGGTTCCTCGCGCTCGTTGCTCAAAGTGTTCGTGGGAATAGGAGAGGAGGGCTGGGGGGTCCTGGACAAGGTGGGAGAAGGAAGTTGAGAAGCAGGTATTTACGCCGGAGGAGATCATGCATGAAAGAGGCGCCAGGGAAGAGGAGCTATGATGGGCTGGGTTGTGGTGGACTGAAAGGACGAGACGGACTCGCACGCCGATACTGGCAGCCCTGCTCGTACTGTAAGTATATATTACATGACAACCTGCACCATGGAGTCATACCAGGGTGAAGCTTCGGGAGACGGAAAACTAAGCTTCCCAGACATCAAAGCCGGTTTTATACCATGATAACAAATTGTGCACGAGTTCCTGATTGAATTGGATTGAGGCGAGGGCCCTCGCTATGCAAGGACACGGGGTGAACGTCAGTGGCAAAGGCATTAAGATGGCATGCTGAATTCGAAGGTTCAATCAAATTCATGAGCGCTTCAGTCAATGATCGTCATTCACACCACGCTGCTGTCGCATATCTAGCGCGTCGAGAATGTCTCCTGCAAAACCCGAACAACCCACTAGTTGTATGGGGTCAAATCCTCAACTTCCAGCATGCGCTCATGGAGGAGTCCCAAGCGGGTTTCTAGCCACAATGTCATTCGCTAGTACCCACAGCCCAGGAACCACAGGTAGACTTGATGACGCAGTCCATATAGGTAGAATTCACGATGGGGTATTCTGACTTCACGGTAGTACTACCAACGAAGATTCGCGTGTAGCAACGTGGGTTTGTTCCAATATCATATTGAACCTTGTACTACTACTACTCATCGGCAATCCTATTTAGATATTTCCCCGAGCTAGAATATCTAATTGAGATCAGTGGGAAGGGTAAAAGCAGTGATAGATCTCACCTACACTCCCGCCCTTCTTCTTTTCTCTCTAGGGCCGTCCTTCCCGCAAACCTGTATGCAGGTAAGTTGATTCGTCAAGAAGCCGCATGAAGAGATATCCGTACCCCTCTGCACATCAGGCACCCGGGGCCGCCTCCCACCCATAGTAATAATAGTCAGTCAGAGCACCATTGTCGTACAGATTGTAGCAGGTGTTTGGCCCGATGCTCGGTGAGTAATTGCAGTTGTAGGGGCCGGGGCACGTGTAGAGTACCCAGTCGGCGCCTAAGGGATCATACCAGTAAATGGACTGGAAGCCCATGCTGTTCGGGGCGTACTCCGCGTCGCCTTCGTCGTAAGGCACAACAGACTCGCATGTGCCCGTGCAGTCAGTGCTGCTGCAGAAGACGAACAGATCGCCATAAGAGGGGTAGGTGACGGCAGGGGTGCCACTGGTAGCCTCAGCAGCTAGTTGGGCAACAACGCCACTCGTAGCGAAGAGGGCGGGTAAGAAGAGTACATGAGCGTTGAAATGCATGGTGTGAGGGCCAAGGAGCTCAACGAGGGTAACGAACTTGCGGGTTGGAAGCGCAATTTTATAGGATTGAGGTGCTCAGCACTCATGTGAAAAAACCCACACGAAGGCCATTTTTGTGCGTGGCTGCATTGTCAGATGGCAGCCGGGGAGGTTGACCTATCCTCCTGCATATGTGTCCACGCTTAATATGACAACGTGTGGGTGCACAAACCACGGCACACAATGTGGGGTCGCTACCTGCAGGGATATAACAAGTCAACAAGTGCCCTCGCCCTGAGCAAATTGTCTGCAAGTCATACGGGAATCAACGCTGAAACGGAGCAGACAGTGTCGTCCCAAAAGACTCTTCCCGGGTGGTGCAGGGCGTCAGTACCCTTTCACATCAGCCTTCCCGACCAGCTCATTGATCTCCTGCAGTTCCATCACGGTTTCAGTGAACATGATATCACCACCTGCACCACAAGAGAGTACGTCTGGTGACCGAGATCGCAAGAAATGTTGACACCCTTACGCAATTTTGCATTGCATTCTTTGGCTCACCCGGATCGCATTCACTCCCCATTCCTCTTCCGTGATGGGAATCACTAGATGGCGATCATTATCGAGTTGGGTTCAGGGGCAGAAACAGGTCTAACTTACCCTCTCGAATGTAGGGCTCGTAGGCAAGCGGGCTGAAGTCACCTCAAACACCCAGGAGGCTAATCGGCGAGTAAACCCGGGACTGAATTCAATTATAGGGGCGAAGATGAATGAACTCGCGAGCGTTGCACGCTGGACGCTGCGGCAGGGCCTCTGCACTAAATCCGGACATCCCAATGCGATCCAGTCTTCCCCGATTGTCGAGCCTCACATGCGTTGCATGGGCTGCCCGAGGCCGATTTGAACACTGGGTAGAATCCACTCGAGCACACTGAAATAACTCGAGTCATTTGGTTCCCCACAACTTCCCGTTGCCTATGTTCACTGGCACAGAGTCTACTGATACAGATTTGAGTGGCTTCGTTATTGTTGGTGCGGCCCGCTGCATCATTCCTTCGTGAGTCAGAGTCTGGAACGAACGACGGCAACCTTTGGATGCATGAAGGGACCGAAATGGATACAGATAAACCAAAAGAGAGCACGTGAAATGAATGGACGTTGGAAGTAGGATCAACGAATAGTTCAGAGGGAAACGGAAGGGAGTGATGAAACAGGGAGGAAGGGGGAAGCAGGTGGGAACAGTGATGATAGCCACCATAAGATAGATAATATAGCACTCGATGGGAAATACGAACGTGACATGCTTGATGGGGATGGTTGTGACACGCAGGGTACAGTCCATGCCTAATGGATATGGCGAACATGGGTGAAATGGTACAAGTTCTGTTGTAGTCGTTTTCTTTTCTTCGATCAGACGGTTTATCTTATGAAGTCTTCAAAATGTGCTCACTAGATGATGTGTCATGTTGGTGGTAGTGTCGAATCGTCGTTGTGCATGCACTACGCCGAGGAGTCCAAACTAGAGTCCCAAGGATCCCCGGAGCATGCCAACCACGTCCAGGGCATTGTTCATAATGCGCTCGCTCGATCCTTCTTCTGTGAGGGCCAATGCCTCGTCCACCACGGCAGTATCGAAGAAGTAGCTGCAAACTGTTCCAAATCATCAGTGTTTCGTGAGCGCTAGGAAACTCCTTTGGACTTGGCTTCGTCATCAATCGAGCCAGATCACCCCAAACTGCCAACCCTTTGAACTCCTGGGACACGTGAGCCCCAAGAGTTGGTCAAGAGAAATGGAGAACGCACGTCCATGATCTTCGTTTGATAAACATGTCAAAGATAATACACGTCTAAACCGAACGGGTCATAGCATAACTCAGAAACTTGCTCGGAGGCTCGCGTTCGGCCTAGTCCTCCGGTAACCAGGCATTCATATTGCCCGGGAGTAAACTCTGCTGATAGGCCGAATCGATGAAGTAATACTTGATCTCAACTTCGGGCGGCTTGCAGTTGAGGGGAAGATTGCCGCCGTCGCGAGCTCGCCAGGTGTCCATGTGATGCCGCCCGTCTTTGTAGAGACTCGAATCATCCATGAAAATGTTTTCAGCAGCACAATCACTACACTCTTCGTTGTCAGCGCCACAGCAGGAATATGCAGTTTGCCCACCGATGTACCACATTTTGTTCATCCATTACACAAGGCCCTAAACACAACGTTTAGTGAGCAGACAAGAGAAAGAAACTACACCAACTTCTAGGGTCTGGTTCACCGAATCGACGAGTTCCCCGAGCGAGATGAAGTTCGGTTCGTTGAATGGACGAAGAAGTAGCATAACGATGTACCGATACCATGAATCCCGGTCGTCGGGAAAAACGGAAAGGACAGGGACACAATGGTTTCTTTTATCTTCGTGGCCGTCTGCCGAGCCTAGACGCGAGGCTATCTTTGCTTCATTAGGATGAGTTCTGGAGTCCACCCATTTGATGAACACGTCTTTTCCATCCCTTCCTCCATCCCTTCCTTCTTGTGTGGCATCGAGAAGAGCGTCTTTCTGGTTTGCCTATAGCCGAGTAAGAAATTTACCATGCACGCAGAAACAACCGACCCACCGAATGATACTGTCCTCGAAGCGATTAGGGAAGGGGTCCGCTGTATGTTTCCAGGATGGTTGCCACTCGGGATGATAACACGGCCTTTGTTTTTAAAGAAGTAATATCTGTCTGCCCAAAATATTTCCTGGTGTTCCAACTTGTCAGGAAAGTAATCACAAGATGCATCCATGTTGAACTTGAACCGGTCCAACACCCAGGGCCACAGAGCAGTGACACTGCCACAGTGATCAAACTCCGAGACCGCCGTCCGGGCTCGGGCCACTTTTGTTCCAAGTTCCAACTTGGCACTTGCAACCGGCCTGAGGTTGCCACTTGTTGTGGGTCTACCATTAACGTCGATTCGGCCTCCAGCCTCGAGTCCGGGTGTTCTACACAATAATATTTGCTGAGCCCGCATTTAGAAGCTCAGCCTGTAGTCATGGCCCCCCGACTCATCAGGCTTCTGCCCACAACACGTATTTCCACTCGCGAATAATGGTTAGTACAATCACATTTTCTTTCCTTTCCAGTGTCTTCAGATTCGTTGTAGTTTCCATTTCTCTTCTTGCATTTGTTCTCAATTTATGCCGATCTCATTTATCCAGCCAAGATCAACGTATTGGAATCGCTGCTGCACGAAACGGAGACGTGCTTCAAGAGAGCAATCGAAGATGGTCTCTTTACAGAAATCGCCTTTGTCCAACGGACTGAGCGTCGTGTTACAATCTGTCATGTGAACCGCCAAGTGGCTTCATAATAGAATCGTGTCTACAAATTGAGGATGCGGACAAATGGTTTACGATCCCGTGCATACAGTGCAACCACTCATGATGCAAGGATTATATCGAGTTGTTGAATGGGACTTCCTCATCAATTGCAAGAACATGCGGTTTTCTCAAAAGCTTAGAGTTGAAGTTATAGTTCGTGTGGCACTCCTGTGACCTAGAGACTTCTGAGCAGACTTCGAGTGAAGACCTATGGACACTCCCGATTGCTCTTCCCCTGCAACTACTATGCCTTTCACCCCGAGCCCGAACGCCGTCTCAACCCACTACCTTTCGTTGTGGTTCCTCGTCCCTATCCGTGTCCTCCGGCACTTTCGGTGTGGGAACCCGCACGACGTACATTATACCTTGCTCAGCAGTGAGTAACTCAAGGCCGAAATTACAATGCAGCCCTATCTGATGCATAGATCCTTTTCCGAGATTCCATTTTAAGTGATCCAGACGTACGGATAGCAGACGTTCGAAACTCCACATCAACTATCCATACGTCCGCCCCTGCCGAGCCTGGAGCTTGTGTGTGCAATTGTGGATCCCAAGATCACCAGCAGTGGCCATCTTGTACATCACCTGACACATACATTCTCAGATGGACTCTTTCACACCGCTTTCCATTACCAGGAACACATTTATATTTCATTGTAGTTTTTCCCCCTACGGTAGCAGTGGGTATTACGTCGCACAATTGATCAATCAGGGTATCTTTTCCCTGATCGCTCACCTCTACAGCTGCCATACTGAGACTAACCGCACTTCAAACTTCAGGTTTACCGATCACATGGACTGAATGCCGAGTTTAGTGTCGGGGAGCTTGTAATCCAACTACAAGCCATGGAAAAAGCCTTTGAAAGCGTACACTCAGCCCTGCCGTTTTCCTTTGTTTCTCTCTGACTCATCGCCTACCTTCACTAACCGGCGCCCTTGCCATCACAGCTCGATCAGATGACCCACAAGTTCGCTTTCCCATTGTCCAAAGTGCCTGAGGCATGTACGCCAATTTGGAATGGAAACAGACGTCATTGATACTCATCGCAGCGACGCCCACCAATCGTAGGACCATCTGCCCCGTTTCAGCGTTGTATTGCCGTATGACCTGCTAACAGTATACTCAGGACGAAGGCACTTGTTGGCTTGTTATATATGCTTGCGAGTAGCGCCCACGGATGTTTTGCCGTGAGTGCTACACCCACTCACGCTGTCATATCTAGCATGGTCACATACACAGCGGGACATGTCTACCTCCCTGGCCGCCATATGACAGTCCGGCCACGAAGAGCAATGATCCTTTGCGTGGGTTTCTTCACACAAGAGTCCTGAAGACCTAAAGTCCTATAAAGTTGCGCCTCCAATTTACAACTCCACTTAGCCTTGTTGAGCTCCTTGGCCCGTGACACCATGCATCTCAACACTCGTGTACTCTTCCTCCCCGCCCTCTTCGTTATAAATGGCGTTCTCGCCCAACAAAGTGCCTCGCCTACCAGTGGCTCCCCTGCTGTTACCTACCCTGCTGATAGTGACGCCTTCGTCTTCTGCAGCAGCCAAGACTGCACGGGCACATGTGAGGTTGTCAACACCGACACTGTCGAGAGGAACGATGGGGAGGCCGCCCCGAACGACATGGGCTTCCAGTCCATTTACTGGTACGATCCCGGCAACTACGCCTGGTTGCTGTACACGTGCGTCGACTACTACAACTGCGATCAGGTGAACATCGGGCCAAACACCTGCTACAATCTGTACGACAACGGTGCCCCGACTGACTTTTACGAGTATTGGTACGTGGTGGACGTGGTGGCCTGATTTAGAGGGGTGCGGATATCTCTTCATGTGGCTTCTTGACAAATCAACTTACCTGCATATAGGCTTGCGGGTAGTGCAGTTCGAGAGAGAAAAGAAGAGAGGTGGGAGTGTGGGTGAGATCTATTACTGCGTTCATCCTTTCCACTGATTTCAATTGGATATTTTAGTTCGGCGAAAAATCTAAATAGGATCGTCGATGTACAACTGCCTTGAGGTTCAATATGGTATTGGAATGAATCCACGTCGCTACACGCAGATCTTCATTGATATTACTACCATGAAGTAATCAGGATCTTCCATCGTGAATTCTAGCTACATGGTCTCTCCATCCTGTCATCAAGTCTCTCTGCGATTCCCGGATTGGGGGTACTAGTATATGACGTTAGAAAGAGGTAGACGGGCTCCGCTTCAAGAGGTTACTAGTATATTATCTTCATCCTTGCTGTGTGTCTCCAGATCAGGCGGATCTGAAGTTAATTTCCCCCGTACTACCTACAAGTAATGCTTAAGGCAATTATCTGACTCCTCTCGCTAAGAGAAGGTCAAATCCTAAAGTCCTGGCAGGCCGCTCGAGCGAGATGGTGACACTCATGTGAGGTCCGAGTCGTAAAATCGATTGCTCTCTCGCAAAAAGCAGCTCTCTGGCGACCGTTTTGAAACCGGCCGCGGGAGTATTGGGATTCGTAAGCTCAATTGCATCCCTCCACACTGTTATATACGGCCCTGTAATCATGCCATCCGCGATGACGATTCGATAATGACACGCTACTCGAGATACTCTCGCCAGGAGTGTGACTCGGAAAGACTCGATCCTGGTGGCAGTTTGCCATGCTGTCAAGACTCAATGGAGCTCAGGCATGAGGTGGGCCCTTGGAACTGCTCGAGCAACAATATGAAATGTCACCGTAACGGATATCCCGTGTCCGAGCTCATGCAAACAGTAATACTAGCGATCGGCAATCCTATTTAGAAATTTCTGTGAGCTAGAACATCCAGTTGAGATCACTGGAAGGGTAAAAGCAGCGATAGATCTCACCTACATTCCCGCCTCTCTTCTTTTCTCTCCAGGGCCGTCCTTCCGGGACCTTCCCGCAAGCCTGTATTCAGGTAAGTCGATTTGTCAAGAAGCCGCATGAAGAGATATCCATACCCCACTACTCGTACCAATACCAACCAAAGTCAGTCGCAACACCGTTGTCGTACAGATTGTAGCAGGCGTTTGGCTTGATGGTCACGGGATCGTCTGAGGTGTAGTAACTGACGCACGTGTAGAGTACCCAGGCGTAGTTGCCGGGATCATACCAGTAGATGGACTGGAAGCCCATGTCGTTTGGGGCGGCCTCCCCATCGTCTTCAGTGGCATTTAGGTACTCGCCGTTGACAAGTTCACATGTGCCTGTGCAGTCTTAGGTCGCAGAAAAGGTCAACCATGAAGATATGCGTGTAACGACGTGGATTTGTTCCAACACCGTATTGAACCTCAATGGTGTTATACATCGGCAATCCTATTTAGAATTTTCCCCGAGCTGGAATACTCAGTTGAGTTCAGCGGGAAGGTTAAAACAGTAATAGATCTCACCACACCCCCGCCTCTCTTCTTTTCTCTCTCGAACCGCACTTCCCCCAAGCCTGTATGATGGTAAGTTTATTTGCTAAGAAGTCACATAAAGGGGTATCCATACCCCTCTAGATAAGATGCACATCAATTCCCAGAGTACCTGTAGTAATAGAAGTAGGTCGGAACACCGTTGTTGTACAGATTGTAGCAGATGTTTGGGTTGATGAACACGGCCTGCTCTGAGCCATAGTAGTTGGCGGCCGTGGTAAGTGTCCAGGGTTCGTTGTCGGGATCATGCCAGTAGATGGACAGGAAGCCCATGCCGTCCGGTAAATACTCCCCGGTGTCTTCCTGGAAAAGGAGCGTGTTGCCGTCGACAAGCTCACATGTGCCTGCGCAGTCTTGGTCGTTGCAGAATACGAACGCATCGCCAGCGGGGTAGGTAACGGCAGGGGTGGCACTGGTAGGCTCGCCCGTTTGTTGGGCAAGCACGCCACTCATGACGAAGAGGATGGGTAAGAAGAGCATATGAGGGTTGAAGTACATGGTATGAAGGACGAAGGAGCTCAACGATGGTAACGAGCTTTGCGGGTTGGAAACGCGATTTTAGGTGCTCGGCACTCTCATGTGAAGAAGACACACGCGAAGGTCATTTTTGTGGGTGGCCGCATTGTCGGATGGCAGCCGGGGAGGCTGTACTGTCCTCCTGCATATGTGTAGACGCTTAATATGACAATGTGTGGGTGTAGAAACCACGGCACAAAATCTAGCGTCGGTACTTGCAAGTATAACAAGCCAACAAGTGCCTGCGCCCTGAGCAAATTGTCAGCAGGTCATACGAGAATCAACGCTGAAACGGAGCAGACACTGTCATCCCAAAGGGTACTTTCCCGAATGGCGCACCCTCCATGCGGGGTGTCAGTACCCTTTCACACGAGCCTTCTCAACCAGTTCATTGATCCACTGCAGCTCCGTCACGGTTTTTGTGAACATGATATCGCCACCTGTACCACAAGAGAGTGCGTCTGTTGACCGAGGTCGCAGAAAAGGTCAACACCGTTGCGCAATTTTGCATTGCATTCTTTGGCTCACTTGGATTGTACTCATTTCCCATTCCCCTACCGGGATCTTCGCACGTTGCTGGGTTTCCCTACATCTTATCACTTGTTACTGGAACGGATTTTGTGCGTCTAGGCGCAGGACATCAACAATGGCAAAGTTGCAGATAGTATCCCGCCGTGACGCGGTAGTCAGTAAGCAATCATGTATTTGATCCAGAGAATATCCCACCTCTGCTTGACGGTAGTAACAGAGAACGTGCATCGGGGTGGGCTTTTGTTAAGGGGGCCTACGCCACTCCGTTTTTTTCCGTGCTGGAAATGACTGGATGGCGGGCATTGTCAAGTTGGGTTCCGGTGCAGAAACGGGTCTAAATTACCCTCAAGGATGTAGTGCTCGGAGGCAACCAGGCTGAGGTCACCTCAAGCTCCTGGGATGCTAATCGGCGAGTAAACCCGGGACTGGATTCAATCCCAGGGGTAAACATGAATGAACTCACGAACCTTGCACACTGCTTGATGTGGCAGGGCTTGCACTGAATCCAGAGATCCCAATGTGTCAGCCTTCCCCAGTTGTCGAACTTCACATGCGCTGCATGGGCTGTCCGAGGCAAACTTGAATACCGGGTAGAACTCACTCGGTGAGCACACTGAAATAAGTCGAGTCACTGGATTCCCTGCAACTTTCCATTTTCTACGTTCGCTGGCAGAGTCTAGTGGCACAGATTGAAGTGACTTTAATGATCGTTGTTGACACACTGGCAGCCCACTGCATCCATCATTCCTTCGCGACTCAGTCCGGAAGGAATGCCAGTGATAGCAACCTTTGGGTGCATACCGAAATGGATCGTCCGAGTTACAACTTGAACAGATCTATAAACCAATGGCGAATACGTGAAATGAATGGACGTTGGAAGTAAGATCAATGAATAGTTCAGAGGGAAGTGGAAGGGAGCGACGAAACAGGGAGCAAGGGGGAATCAGGTGAGAACAGTGATGATAGCCACCATAAGATAGATAATATAGCACTTGATGGGAAATACGAACGTGACGTACTTGATGGGGATGGTTATGACACGTAGGGTACAGTCCATGCCAAATGGATGTTGCAAACATGGATGAAATGGTCCAAGTTCTGTTGTGGTTCGGTTTCCGTTATTCGATCAGACGGTTGGCCCTTTATCTTATGAAGTTGAAGTTTTTAAAAGGTGCTCACTAGAAAATGCGGCATGAAGTTGACAGTAGTAGTGTCGAGTCGTCGCAGTTAACTACTGCTAGTACTGTTTGCATTGTCACTCTTGCATGGATCGCTCCGGGTGCAGTTTGGGTTCAGCAAGACGTGTGCAAGCCATGGAAAAAGCCTTTAGAAGCGTACACCCGACCTTCACTAAGCGGCGCACTTGCCATCACAGCCCGGCGATCGCTCTCCCACTGTCGAAAACGCCAACAGACGTCAATGATACTCCTCGCGGTGACGCCCACTGCGGCAATCGTAGGTCAATTTGCTCTGTTTCAGCATTGTACTCCTATATGACCTGCCGCTAACAGTATACTCAAGACGAAGCCACTTGTTGATTTATTATATATGTTTGCAAGTAGCGCCTGGCCACGGATTTTCTGCCGTGAGTTCTACCACTCATGCTGCGATATCAAGAATGACCACATACGCAATGGAACACGTCCACCTCCCTGGCCGCCATCCGCCAATGCGGCCACGCACAAAAATGACCTCCGCGTGGGTTTTCTTCACATGAGGGGGCCAAGCACCTAAAATTCTATAAAATCGCGCTTTCAACCCGCAAGTTCATTACCCTCGTTGAACTCCTTGGCCCTTCGCACCATGCACTTCAACGCTCATGTACTTCTTACACGTCCTCTTCACTCTGAGTGGCATTCTTGCCCAACAAACTGCCGAGCCTACCAGTGGCACTCCTGCCGTTACCTACCCCGATGGCGAGGCGATGATCTTCTGCAGCAGCTAAGACTGCACGGGCACATGTGTGGTTGATCAGACTTTCGTGAAAGATGACAGGGAGGGCGCCCCGGGCTTCCTGTCCATCTACTGGTACGATCCCGGAAACTACGCTTGGGTGATATACGTGTGCACCAATTACTCCACCTGCGATGACGCGGTGAACATTCCGCCAAACACCTGTTATAATGTGTACGACAACGGTGTCCCGACCGACTTTACCGAGTGGTATTACTTGGTGGATTCGCAGCCTTAATGTGTATCTTATCTAGAGGGGTATGGATATCTCTTGATGTAGCTTCTTGACAAATAACCTTACCTCCATACAGGCCTGCTTGCGGAAAGTGCAGTTCGAGAGGGAAAGGAAGAGAGGTCTGGGTCCAGTGGGTGAGATCTATTACTGTTTTTACACTTCCACTGATCTCAACTGGATCATTTAGCTCAGGGAAATTTCTAAATAGGATTGCCGATGTACAACACCATTGAGGTTCAATATGATGTTGGAGACACCCTTTCCAGACGACCGATGAACGACTTGAGCTTCCTAATCAGGTAGCTCGATCTATATTATGCCATGTGCTTCAAAACGATCTGGTCTCCGACTAGTCGCATTATATCCTGAAGTGCCTTCTTCAGCTCCATCAAGTCCTCTGGGTAGTCTATCGACTCCTGCAGCACGGTGTACAGGCCAACGAACGTCTGCGCATGCCCCTTGGACGCGAGGGGCTCAGGGTGGGTAAAGTAGCGATAGGGACTTCCAACAAAAAAGACTCTGGAGTGGGTGATAGACTCCGTCGTGACGGGGTTGGAGAGATTGAGACTGATGGGAGGGGAACGATATACGGTACGGCATTTGTCCACCAATGAGTCCCGAGTCACCCTTTGGAGATACAAAAACGTATCCCGTGTTGGTGTCGATTGGGATACTCGGAGCGCAGAGATATTGCTGTTCCAGGTCATCATGATGTTCACGAGATGATCGACCGTGGGAACACCGCTGAGGCGTAAAATCTCATCTACGAGGAGGGATGGGCCACGTATCACCTTATTGTATACACGGTGTCGGATAGTATGCAGAAAAGCACCATATACCTCATACAGTCAGTGAAGCGTTTGAAGTTTGAATCACGGTTGGACCACCGACAGTCAAACTAAGGCCTTTGCGATTTCCGCCTCTGTAACTACCTGTGGCTGTCCAAGCCACCGGGAGGCTCGGGCCTAGTGGTAGGGAGGTGTCGGCACGACGAGGTGAACGATGGAAATATCTATGTGTAGGGGAGATGAGAATGCACAGCATGTGGTTTATCATTTCTGAGACACTATTGTCGACTGTGTTCCTGTTCCACACTCCGGTGAAAATGATGGGGTCTTGGTGACAATGCAACTTCTGGGGATAGGACCCCAATTCCAGAATGTCAAGGTCGGTGCATGTTCCATTGCGGACCGCGGACAAAATCGTATTGCAGAATAGTTCCTGAGCGACAGCTCCACTAGATGACAGGATGAGGGCATATCAACTTCCAGCATCATTGCACAGGTACCGTGGTGGAGTTCCGAACGAGTTTCCAGTCACAATGTCATCCACCAGTATCCACAGCACGGAAACCGCAGGTAAACTTGATAACGGGATGGAGATCATGTAGCTAGAATTCACGATGGAGTATTCAGACTGCATACGATCAAAGAAGATTTGTGTGTAGCGACGTAGATTTGTTCCAACATCATATTGAACCTCAATGGTGTGGTACATTTGAAATCCTATTTAGAATTTCCCCCGAGCTAGAATATCCAGTTGAGATCAGTGGAAAGGGTAAAAGCAGTAACAGATCTCACCGACACACCCACTTCCTTTCTTTCCTTTCTCGAGCCGCACCTCCCGCAAGCCTGTGTGGGGGTAAGTTTATTTGTTAAGAAGCCACATAAACAGATACCCATACCCCCTAGATAAGATCCACATCAATAACCCGGGGCCGTCACGTACCAATACCAACCAAAGTCAGTCAGAACACCATTGTCGTACAGATTGTAGCAGGTGTTTGGCCCGATGCTCGGTGGATTATCGCAGTTGTAGTAGTCGACGCACGTGTAGAGTATGATATTGGCGATGTCCGAGGGATCATACCAGTAAATGGACTGGAAGGGCATGTCGTTCGGGGCGACCTCCCCGTCGCCTTCGTCGAAAGGCACAACAGACTCGCATGTGCCCGTGCAGTCAGCGCTGCTGCAGAAGACGAACGCATCGCCATAAGAGGGGGGGGTAAAGGCAGGGGTGCCACTGGTAGCCTCGGCAGCTAGTTGGGCAACAACGCCACTAGTAACGAAGAGGACGGGTAAGAAGAGTGCATGAGCGTTGAAGTGCATGATGTGAAGGGCCAAGAACTCAACAGGGTAACGAACTTGCGGGTTGAAAGCGCGATTTTATAGGATTTTAGGTGCTCGGTACTCTTATGTGAAGAAAACACACGTGAAGCTTGGTCATTTTTGTGCGTGGCCGCACTGTCAGATGGCAGCCGGGGAGGCTGACCTGGACTCCTGCATATGTGTCCACGCATGATATGACACCATGTGGGTGTACAAACCACGGCACAAAATCTGGCGTCGCTACTTGGAGGTATATATAACAAGTCACCAAGCGCCCTGTTCCTGAGCAGATGGTCATCAACGCTGAAACGGAACAGACAATATCATCCCAAAAGTACTTCCCGAATGGTGCTATAACGCAGCCGAAGAACGCGGTCATTACTTTTGAAGAAGTGGTATCTGTCTCTCCAAATATTTCTTAGTCTTCCAACTTGTCAGGAAAGTAATCGCAAGATGCTTCCATGTTGAACGAATCCAACAGAGCAACACTGCCACAGTGATCAAACTCCGAGACTGCTGTCACTTTTGTTCCAAGTTCCAACTTGGCACTTGCACTGGCCCGCGAGAGGTTGCCACTTGTTGTCGGTCCACCATTAACGTCGATTCAGCCTCCAGCCTGGAGTTTGCGGCGTGTTCTACACAGGAATATTCGCTGAACCCGCATTTAAGAGCTCAGCCTGCAGTCATGGGACCCCGATTCATCAGGCTTTTGCCCACCACACGTTTTCCCACCCGCGAATAATGGCTAGTACAATCACACTTTCCTTCTTTTCCAGTGTCTTCTGGTTCGTTTTAGCCACCATTTCCCTTCTTGCATTTGTTATTAATGTATGCCGCTCTCATCTACCCAGCAACAAGATCGAAGTATTGGTATCTCTGTTAGACGAAACAGAGACGTGTTTCAAGAAAGCAATCGAACATGGTCTCCTTACAGAAGTCTGTCCAACGGACTGAGCATCGTCTTATAATGTAAGTCCGCCGTGTGAACCGTCACTGGCAAGTGGCTTCGTAATGGAATTGTGTCTACAGACCGAGGATGCGAACAAATGGTTTACGATCCCGTGCATACAGTGCAAACCACCCTATGCAAGGATTATATCGAATTGTTGAATGGGACTTCTTCATCAATTGGAAGAACATGCGGTCCTCTCAAAGAGCTTAAAGCTGAGGTTGTGGTTCACGTGTTTACCCTCACGTCTTGAGGCAATACTCTGACCTAGAGCCGTCTGAGCAGACTCCGAGTGAAGAGGGGCGCCGTAGACATATATTCTGCTCCCTGTTGCTCTTCCCCTGCCTTTCAACCCTGAGCCCGAACGCCGTCTCAACCCACTACCTTCCGTTGTGGTTCCTCTTCCCCGTCCGTGTCCTCCAGCACTTTCGGTGTGGAAATCGCACAATGTATACCATACCTTGACTCAGAGCAGTGAGTCATTCAAGGCCGAAATTATAATGTAACCCTATCTGGTGCATAGATCCATTTCCGAGATTCCATTGTCAGTGATCCATACGTATGGATAGCAGCCGTTCGAAATTGCATATCAACTGTCCATACGTCCATCGCCACCAAGCAGTAATGGGAGAACATCTGTGAATTGGATTTTCCGCCGCCGTCCGCCGCCAGAGTCTCGCCGCCGGAGTCCGTCAGACTCCGTAGAGGAATTGCAATTTTGGAAAGTGATCGACCGCAAATTCCAGACCGACCCGTCCCAAAATAGTATCACGCCGCTCGCTGCCATAGACCTCAAAGGCCTCACGTCCGCTGCATGCCATCGTTTCTCTGCAGAGTCATGGTTGATGTCCATCATACTCATTCTCTGCTGGATCCCATTTCTCTTTGATTTTGGGAGAATGCTTGTTCTACCACCTTCGGAAGCCTGGATGATGCCAGGATTCCCTTGAATGATCCACTCGGCTCTCTGATCAATAACGCGCTTCCAACACCAGTGGCAAGCAATGTTCAAAGATGCCAGTCACATTCTCGAGACTTTAAAGAGGTGGTATGTTGCCCACCCATCGTTGCGCAATGACCCTTGTTTGTATCTTCTCTTCGACATACCCACCATCTCCCTCGTCGACGTACCTCCTACTTCAATACCCTTATTAAGTTATTCTCTCTTTCTCCTCGACGCACTCACTCGCTTTCTCTCCAACCCCCTTTCCATCTTTCTCTTTACGCTCGCCGTCTTTCGAACTGGCCTTATTGTTCCATCTTCTCTCATAGGTCTTCCATTCAGTGCTTTCGCTTATTCTTCATGAAGAACTGCAGGCTGCTGCAGTAAGTATTGAAGTAGGTTATCCATCGAGGCTGACTTGTACTTAGACTACCATGAGTAACATTTGCATTCCGGGGGAATCCGCCGGACTGGATCGAGACTGTGACGGCGGACTCCGGCGTCGAGTCCGGCTGCGGACCGCGCCGGAGAATCCAAAGTTCAGACTTTTTGGGTAATGGCCGTCTTGTACATCACCTGACACATACATTACTCTTTTGCACTCCCTTCCCTTCCCAGATACATATTTGTAGTTTTTTCCCGCCACGGTATCAGTGGGTTTTACGTCGCACAATTGATCAATCAGGGTGTTTTTTCCCTCCTCACTTGCCTCCCTGGCTGCCACACTGAGACTAACCGCACTTCAAGCTTCAGGTTTACCTATCACATGGACTGAATGCCAAGTCTAGTGTTAAGAAGCTTGTAATCCAGTTTCATCAACCCCCTCGGGCTCCCCAGGACTACTCTGATTAGTCCTTCAGACAAGACATATGGCCAAGTGAGTAGTTACTAGTACTGTCGTATTGTCACTCTTGCACAGGTCGCTCCGGGTGCATTTCGGGTCCAGTAAGACGCGGCAAGTCATGAAAAGCCTTTGAAAGCGTACACTCGACCTTGCCGCTTTGTTTTGCTTCTCTCTGACTTGTCACCTACCTTCACTACGCGTAGCGGTCTCCATCAAACTGGCCGTGTGGCACAGTTTAGTGGCGCACTTACCATCACAGCTCGATCACTCTCGATCACTCTCCCATTGTCTAAAACGCCAATAGACGTGATTGGTACTCCTCACAATGACGCCCAGCAATCGTAGGCCAATCTGCCCCATTTCAGCGTTGTATTCCCGTATGACCTGCTATCAGTATACTCAAGACGAGGGCACTTGTTGACTTGTTATGCATACTTGCAAGTAGCGACGCCAGATTTTGTGCCGTGGTTTGTACACCCACACGTTGTCATGTTAAGCGCGGACACATGCAGGAGACAGGACGGCCTCCCCGGCTGCCATCCGCCAATGCGGCCACGCACAAAAATGACCTTCGCGTGGGTTTTCTTCACATGGGTGTCGGACACCTAAAATCCTATAAATCGCGTTTCCAACCCGCAAAGCTCGTTACCATCGTTGAGCTCCTTCGTCATTCACACCATGTACTTCAACCCTCATGTGCTCTTCTTACCCGTCCTCTTCGTCATGAGTGGCGTTCTTGCCCAACAAACGGGCGAGCCTACCAGTGGTGCCCCTGCCGTTACCTACCCCGATGGCGATGCAATGATCTTCTGCAGCAGCCAAGACTGCGCAGGCACATGTGAAGTTAGTCAACTTTTCAGGGAAGGCACCGGGACAGGCGCCCCAAATGGCATGGGCTTCCAGTCCATTTACTGGTATGATCCTTACAACGCCCCCTGGGAAGTCTATACGTACATCGACGACTACACCTCCCAGCAAGCGGTGAATATTGGGCCAAACACCTGCTACAATCTGTACGACAATGGTGTCCCGACCGACTTTTACTACTGGGATTACCTGTTGGATTCGCAGTATTGATGTATATCTTATCTAGAGAGGTATGGATATCTCTGCATGTAGCTTCTTAACAAATAACTTTACCTTTACCTGCATACAGGCTTGCGGGAAGTGCGGTTCGAGAGAGAAAAGCAGAGAGGTAGGGATATGGGGGTGTGGGGATGGGTGAGATCTATATTACTGTTTTTACCCTTACTCTTCCCACTAATCTTAACTATAATTTAGTTCAGGGAAATTTCTAAACAGGATTGCCGATGTACAACAGCCTTGAAGCTGGAGGTTCAATGTGGTATTGGAATAAACCCACGTCGTTGCACACACAAATCTTCATTGATAGTATTGCTGCCATGAAATACTTAGAATACTCCGTCGTGAATTCTAGCTACTAGTACACGGTCTCTCCATCCCGTCATCAAGTCTGTCTACGGTTTCCGGGTTGGGGGTACTAGTACTAGATGACCTTAGAAAGAGGTAGACGGGCTCTACCTCAAGAGGTTATTATCACCATCCCCACTGTGTGTCTCCAACTCAGCGGATCACCGGGACCAGAGCGTGGTGATGAAGTTGCTTTCCCCCTGCTAGCATTCTTAAGTCAGTCCGACTCTGTTCACCAAGAGAATGCCATTGAATCCGAAAGTCCTCACAGGCCGGACCCAGGCGAGATTTAAGGTCGATTGCTCCCTCGCAAAAAGCGGTTCTCTGGAGACCCGTAAACCGGGAGCCTGAGTATTGCGATTCGTAACCCCAAACTTGAAGGCTTGCATCCTTCTAGACTCAGATGTTACAGCCCCGTAGTCATCCATCCGCGATGACGACTCGGATTTGATAATGACACGCGAATCGAGATACCTCCTTGCAAGGACCATGACTCGAAAAGACTCGAAAATTGATCGATCAGCTTTCGACTCAAGAGGTTCGTGAGTAATAAGACTCGGTCCAGTGGGAGTTTGTCATGCTGTCAATGGAGGCCCATCATGATCCCGATGGGCCCTACAATGTCACTGGAACTGCTCGAGCAACAACATGAAATGTCACCGTAACGTAACGGGTGTCCCGGACTCTCGTACTATCCGAGTCCGAATCCATCCAAACAGTAATACTAGTAGGCGATGTTGCGTGCGACATTGGCGACCTACACAGTCTATCTAAATTACACTGGGGGTGTTTGGATGCATCATGCAAATGGGCAGACAGACTCGATGTACACTCTTTCAACGAAAACTGAAGTGAGGAGCCTCGGATGGTACTTATACTGACGTCCGCGGTCACTCGTTGACAAGGCCTCTAAGTAGGAGTCTCAACTCGTGTTATTTTCAATCCCCACCACCGAACCATGGCCGACGACGGTCGACCTCCAATTATGACTGCTCAGTCCCCCTTCAACAATAGACGAGCTGATGTTTAATCGGAACGAGAACGACCTCTCCAAGGTGTCTCACCACCTGTCGCCGCCCATCGCGGTACTGGTACTGGTCATCATGATGTTCATCTCGTACTAACTTCCAAGTCAATTCTAGATTACCCGACAGGTCAACGACATAATTACTACTGCAACGCCTTAAGCAATGCCCCCATCATATCAACGACTTGAGCTTCCCAACTTGGTAGCCTGATCTGTATTCTGCCATGTACTTCGAAACGATCTGTTTTCCTAGTCGCATTATATCCTGAAGCGCCAAGGTCCACATTCCCGTGAGCGAACGGGTCTTCGTGGCGAGGCGACTTCTGAAGGTAGAACTCCAAATCCAGAATGTCAAGTTGGTGCCACAGCCACAATGTCATCTACTAGTACCCACAGCACGGAAACCGCAGATAAACTTGATGACGAGATGGATATCATGTAGCTAGAATTCACGATGGAGTATTCCGACTTCATACTATCAAAGAAGATCTGCGTGCAGCAACGTGGATTTATTCCAGTATCATATTGAACCTCAGTGGTGTGGTACATCGGCAATCATTCCCCCGAGCTAGAATATCCAGTTGAGATCAGTGGAAAGGGTGAAAGCAGTAACAGATCTCACCGACACACACACTCCCCTTCTTTTCTCTCTTGAACCGCACTTCCCGCAAGCCTGTATGGAGGTGAGTTTATTTTGTTAAGAAGCCACATAAAGAGATATCCATACCCCTCAATATGAGATACACATCAATAGGTCGGGCCCGTCAGCCACCAATACCAACCAAAGTCAGTCAGAGCACCGTTGTCGTACAGATTGTAGCACGTGTTTGACCCGATGCTTGGTGGGGAATCGCAGTTGTAATAGTCGACACATGTGTAGAGTACCCAGCCAGCGTCCAAGGGATTATACCAATAAATGGACTGGAAGCCCATGTCGTTCGGGGCGGCCTCTCCGTCGCCTTCGTT
>JBBPQV010000136.1:0-37573 GCA_038092675.1 Boletus rufocinnamomeus
ACACCCCTCCCACAAGCAGCGGATCCTCTCAGTTTCCTTCATTCGCTTGATACCATGAAATTCCTTGAAATGCGCCGGGACGGTGCGGCACGAAATCCCATCCCCACAAATCTTAGAGGTACCCTCGCCAATCCATCCACAAGGCGCCGCGGCCATGCATGAGTGGGTATTCTGTGTTGCAGGTGGAGATACACCTGGATTGGTCACTTGCGCGTCCGCGAGGATTTCCACCTGTCACACATGATCAATGGATGTAGTAACAGGACGTGCAAGTATCTCGCTTGCATCGTGTTCCTCGATGACATCGTTTGCCTATGAAACGCTTCAGAGCCTGGACATAAAGAAAAGGTATCCTAGAGACATACTGGAAGAACTGGTGCGCCAGCCGGGGTTCGGTTGGAAGTCGCGCACGTCAGGTCCAGTGCACGGCACAGTTCAGACCGGTATGGAGCAGCCATGGGTTGGGACAGATAGGAGGTAAAAGAGTGGTTTATTGGTGAAGAGCGAATGAACCGATGAACTCTCCAACTTATAGCAAGAGACGGGACCCTCCAAACCTCCAGGGGCTGGTGGACGGTCGGATAGTCGGAGGACAAAACGGGGAGGGCCAAGAGGTAGGCAAAGATGCACGCAAAAACGCATTTGTTAACTTCAAGGGTTCGGGAGATTGGAAGCCTTGCCCTGACCAATCTTGATGAGACCTCCGCTCCGTGACGTGGCACGACACTGGGCATAGGTTTATCAGACAGCAAAGGCGGCGTTTGTGGTCAGTTGCATCGCTTGTGAACTCGACTCTTCTTTCGCATTCAAAGTTTCATGGACTTTGTCGGGCGTTGTCGGAGCAACAGTGTTCAGTTAGATCCGGCGTTCCTTTCGCTGTGGTCGGCGTATGGTGTTATACATTCTGTGATAGGCTCAACACAGCTTGTATGCAATTTCCGTTGCATATGATTGCCCACTTTTATTGCCACCCTTCTTCATCACTCCTGTCTTTATTATCCGGAACAGTAGAAATTAAAAGTCTGCACAGCTGGGTAAGCGGTGCACAATGCTGCCAAACCTTTTTTTCCCACCAATGAACAGCGTTCCAGTTCCGCGGCACGAATCAGAGGAGGTAGGGTCGAGACAAACATGCTTGCCAGTGCAAATACTTGGCCGTCTTCGACTGCGCACCAAAGCACTCCAGGAAAAAAGGGGGTGAAATGGAGGCCAACGAGCAAAGAACGCATTAACACACACCTCCCGAGTGGGCACGTTTTGGCGCCTATTTTCCGCCTTTGGGGACTCGTAAGAAGGTAAGTGGGAAATTTGCAGGCGCCCAAACCTTGTGGAGTTCTCCACCAAGATTCATACTTCACTCCAGCATGAACGGGTTGTCGTTACAAGGCGGAGAGATTGGCTCCAGAGATACGTTTATTTTTTATATTTGATCTTTCCTAGATGACCGATATGATTGGCCAGAAGTTTAGACTTTGTGCCATGCTGAACGGCAAACGCATCCTTGACGTACTTACTCGGTTCCCAGTTCGCAGACCAGCAACGATGATCAGACGCTCGTTCATCCTACCAAGTTTTCAACGGCCCGATGCGAATGCAGCGTCTTGTAGCAGAACAACTGGATCCCGAGCCATCGGAAGATAGATCCTGTCAGATCGTTTTCAATATGCAATAGACGTCGAGATCACCGACCAGCTCCAGAGCCAGACGAAATGCTGTAATCCATGCGTGGGCGAAATGTGTGGGAGGAATCGCATTGAAAAATTTAGCAAGTTGTACGTTTCTTCACCGTTTGACGGTAACCCTGGATCAGAGAATGATCATCTAGAACCAGAGCGTAGTTGCCCCCGGCGGGGGATCAGGGACAACGCGAGAACCAAAACAGCGTCATGCCCGTCCAAGAGGTTCGAAAATCATGCGGACAAGACGTCCAACCAGCTTGAACGCGAGGAGCTCTCCAGATTCTTTCCATTAGATAATTATACCATGGCGACGCAAGGCAGGGGCTGGGGCCTGGCAGATCTAGTCAGTTCACTTTTTCGCCTGTCCATCAATGAATTGCATCCCGGATTGAATATTTCCCTCAGACCTCGGACAATCCACGTACTTCTACATCGTAGATCTGATCGTTAATGATCGATCGATCGCCGAAATTACCTCGGTATTGAACCTTCCGAACGCGGAATGTCAGAGCATTTATCTCGTTCTCCCTAAGAAACAGACGTGGAACTACATGCACACATAGGTCGAGCATCACAAAATTGTCCCATTGATCCTCATCGGACCATACCTAACAACCTTGTATAGTCTTCTTGGACACTTTGGAAGGTTTCTTCTAATTTCTGCAGTCGTTCCTCCTTTTCCATCTGAGCTAGGATTTCCTAAGGATCAATCGACGCCTGAGCATGTCACGCACTACGTGGCCTGTTGTTCACTCACAAAGTTGAAGCGGTAGAGCCGTTCTTTGACTTGTAGTCGGAACGCCCTCGCACTCTGCACATCCATGGGGTCAAGGTGCAACATGATAAGCATCTCCACGAGCCGGTGGAATTGTCGCTATAGGCAGGGTTGATCAGAGATCCGTGAATGAGCGTGAGACGCTTCTTACGCCCGCGATCTTAAGATCTTTGCGCCACCTTTCTGACCATGCTCTGTCCAGAGGTGGTCCCATCTTCCCTCGGCTCTTCATATCCGCAGAGGCCTTTTGTGGTGCTGCAGACCGTAAACGAGACCTTGTTTTTTGGACGCGGCCACCTCCATGGGAAGCCGTCACGCTTTGAGCCCCGAAACCTTCATTCATGAATTGTTCGTTCGCAAGAAGCATTCGAAGGTCATTGCGATCCCTCAAATCCTCAAAAGCCTCCGCTGGGTCTTCTACAGTCAACTCGGATACGTCAGGGCTTGACAGGACGAAATTGTAGATCGCGATGTAAAGCTCGGCTACGGATGGCGTTGGTGCACGAGAGTACCTTGATTGGACAGTCACTTACATCCATGACCTTGCCTCTGGTACGGCGGAAGGATGACAAATTGGCTTTCCGTGGATGAGTGGGCGGGGTGAGATGAGAGTGTACATATTGACTCACCTCAATCGCAACCGCACCTTTTCTGGGAAACAGTAAAAGTTGTACAGTGATGAATAACCCACAAAATGATACGTTGCAGTTCCGTCCCTCCACTTCCGCTTTTCGAACCTGCGTGTATGGTCACAAACGTCTGGGACGTTGAGAAAAGGAATCGGTCACTAACAGTACGACGAAATCCCAGCCATCCTCCTCTTCGTCGATATACGAACCGGCCTCGATATATAGCAGTACAAATATCTGCATCCTCCTGTGATATTCCCTGAAACCGGAGTCTCCAAAGGTAGCCTATAACATTCAGTCAGCTACGCAGAATCATGCATGGTCGGACCTTACATGGTAAACCTCATACTCTACATTGCTCTCCCCTGAGGATGTGCTTGGTGCAGGACGCGTATATGAATAGATGCATTTTCCGATAGGGTGAAAGGATGTGGCGTCCTTCTCGACACGGGTAACAAATGTTTCTTCTTCCGTTTCATATCCTGCATACTTTGTGCATATTCTGATTGTACATTGTCAGGGGAAGTACGTACCCGGAGGAATGAACGAGCTGAGGACACCCTCTACGTCATCCACCGTTGACGATGCGGGAAGCTTTCCTGCATAGCGAACTGACAAAAATTGCGCCAATGATCCGGATGCGAAACGGAACTATGTATGCCCATGTTAAGCACGCTTCTGGAGAAGATGCGACGGAACGTTCATACGTCAATCTCGAGGTCCTGGTAACCATAAATCTTTTCATCTTCCCCGTATATCTATTCGGGTCCCATCAGGATATTGTATGCGGTGACTTTTTAGAGTTGTTCTCACGGGATACGTGAATGTTGGGTGGAATCCCTCAAAGGGTTCGTTATCTTCAAGCAGTTGCTTGTCTTCTTGTGCACGCACTGTAGTTATACGAGTTCCTAGCGCGTCGGACGAGTGATTCCTTGCCACTCACCCAGGGAAAGCACGAGGGCTTCGTTGGAATCAACGGTCCAGCCATTGTTGACCATGGTAGAAATTGCGCCGGGATTAAATATCGTGCGAGGAACTTATGGAGTCAGTGTTTCAGATGAGACGGCAATTCGGCGCTCCGTAGCACAGCTCGTGCAAAACGGTCAGTAGGACTGTAGTGCGTGGCGACGCGTTGTGTACTCGTATTTTGCTAGGTATTACCGACGCGGTTGGTAGCGATCCACGATGAGCGCACAGGGTCCAACCGTACCTCCTGTCTTACTCCCCGAAATCCTTCGATTTTCTCCTCAGCTTCTCCTCGACGATATCATCAACTTCGCTAATGAAGCTATCACCAATGCCGTCGATGGTCTCGAGGAGTTCCTGTTCCGCTGGGCAACTGACCGCGGACAACGAATCAACGAAGACTGGGACAGCACACAGGAAATCGAACAAGGGCTCGTCGCATTTCAGACGCTACTAGAGTACCATACAGACATCGCCTTTGACTTTTTCGAAACCTGGTCCCTGCGCAATATCTTTGCCATCCCTGCCGATTTACCTATTGTTGTGCCCCACCAAGAAGGTCTTGATCTGACCTATCAACCGGAGAGAGAAACCGAGCTCATGTCAGAGATTGATGAGCTGCGCAAAAAGATCGATGCGGTCAGTCTAATAGGGTGGTTTTCGTATGACTTGCGATTTACCCCCCGTTTGCTTGCGTGTGGACAGCAACGGCGCTTGAAGCGCTTGTTAACACGGTCAGTCAGGCGGTCGGCAGCTCTAGCCGCTAGAAGCGAAACGCAACAAAATCAGTTGGTGTTTCTTCAATCACCCCAACTGCGCGAGCTCGGCCGGGTTCCTGACGAGCTGGAGAACATGTTCGGGGCCGTTTCATCTCTCCCAGCCCTCACACCGGAGTCCACTGCAGCGTTGATTCAAATACCTTTGGCAGACCCTGGAAAGAGACCCTGGGAGACGAACAAGTCGGCCTACTTTGACTGGGCAATAAAGCAACTGTTGGCCAGAGTCAAACAACAGGCTTCGGGAACCGGGGATACCACCATCGCTTCTTTGGCCAGGCTCTCTGATAGCATTGCAAATTCCCGCGACATGAATGCTCTGGTAGAAGCGTCTGCGGAGTCGTTCGGTCGCCAGGAACGCGGTGCACAAGGGGAATAAGACGCTAGGCTTTGCTTGAGGGCATCGGTCACGACTCATTGACATCCGAGGGTTCTTGCGTGGTACATTCAAGTTACCTTACTGTTACATACATATATATATCATACATACCAACCACATAACGAGGATCCACCGGTGCGCGTGGTTGCTCCGGCAAGCTGATGATAGTACAACGAGTTGACGCAAAAAGTTCCGTTTCATTACACTGGCACCGACGCTGCTCGCAAAGCCGCGACTGTAGTTCCCATCGACCTAAAGAAGAGTTTGGTGAGCAAATTCCACATACGCAAGCTTTATCATGCCACGTTGAAGATCGCCTACCCGATGGAAGCCGGACCAGGGTCCGTGAAAACCCTGATGCGGCAAAGACGAATGATCAGTCAGTCTCTGACAACGACATCCGTGTCCAACGCTCACATAAGACCTCGATTGTTTGGCACGCCGAGTTTCTGCTCAAAGTAAGCCGAGAACTCCCTAGACCACACCTGCGAGTTAGTCGGGTTGACGTTATCGAGGCTTATCTATCCGAGGACGGCACGACGTCAGCGTGACCAAACGAATGTGACTTTTGAAACGATATACGGACGATCTTGAGCATGATCGCAGGCTCGAACGTGCCCCCGAACATGACGTAGGGATTGAAGGACACCTCAACGTTGAAATACTTTTCCTCTTTACCGACCGTCTTTGCACAAAACTAGAATCCGTCACGATCATGGTGTGCATGACAAAAGGAGTCTTATGCAGGTGCTAGTACCTTAGAGAAATCGGAGACGAACGCCTTCTTGGCGTCCTCCGAGTCGAGCTGATTCGCGGTTCAGCTCAGCGTTATATACATGTTCGGATGGACTATTGCGCTACCTTGGCGTTCGTACTGAGCGAGATCAACGGCATGATGGCGAACGAGAAAAGGTGTAAACGACACGGGCGGATACTCTTTCAAGTGGAAGAGGGGTGTATCAAGCAGAGTCGAATTTTCAAAATAGGCAAGTGCGGAGCGGGATCCCGAACTGCCCCGGTGACGAATCTGCGATCACGAGCCACGGTGAGGGAGGGAAGTAGAGCCTCTCGTTATCTATGACCACAATCAGACTCGTTGCTAACCACGATTCTGTGCTCTCCGATGTCCAGTTGGCAGTCATCGCGCGAACCAGGCTTGCTACGCGCCGTCGATCACCCGCTCACGGCTCATCTGTTTAATACAGTACCTGGCTCGCAGGGCCGCCGTCGTACTTCCACCCACCCTGATCAACAAGGCACATTAGCAACGCGGCACAAAAAGCGAGACGGAAGCAACTCGCCGTATAACTTGCTGGTCACCCGGATCGGTGATTGCGCTAAATTATTCATAACGTAAGTAAATGTCACTTCAGTCGTCATGGTTTGCCCAGCCAAATGTGTATGCCTGTACCAAGCACGGTACCCGTACGCTTACAAATGATCACAGTTCGTAGGGACACGAGTCTCGTCTCAAAAAACTTGAAGAACGCTTCGAACCACTTTTGTGCGTTTTCTGGAGTTGTGTTCCACAGAGTGATCTATTGAATTAAATTCGCATTTGTCATTCTTCTCTAAGTTTGCAAGGCGGGTACGTTTCAGATTTGGCATACGAGTGCAGCCCAACAGCGGGTTCAAACGTTCCTCTGACAGCCAGATAGACCGGGGTTATAATTGAAGTTGATGCAGAAGTTGTATGCGCGAACAGCAGTCGTTCAGCGCGCGCCCCTACCAACGATCTGCGGAAGACGAGTTAAATACCTTGGAGTTCTCCAAGATGAACGGCCGAGTCTTCACCGAGCTGACGATTTAAGAATTGTAGAAGGCATCATTAACTTGGATGGGGGGGACGCTTGACCTCGACATTGGTGACCAACGTGATCAATGGCATTTCGACGCTCCATGTTTCGTTCATTCAGATTGCCAGCGAGTGCCTTGAGGGAGACCTTTGAAAGAAGCAGGTAGTGGCGGCACAGCCAACTTCAAAATCAGCAACCATAGAAATGTGCATACCAAAAATTTCGCCATCTCAGGGTCTGCCAGGGGTAGAGATTGAGCTTGGGTCTCGCAGCGCCCTGCCTTGAATCCGACATTACAAACAACGAGGTAGAAAGTCCGAATTATATACAAAATACGTACAGATTACCCTAGGAAGACACTACGTATTTTGTTCAATCAATCCGTGCCGTTCGTGGATCGGCACCGTTCGCAGCGCGAATGTTGACGACACCCCCAGCCACGGAGCTGAGTGCATGTGCATAAAAGAAAGCCCCCCGTGCCAGCAAGTCTTGCTCGACAATGCCAAGCACGTCTGTTATCAATAGCGGCCAGCCAAAACGTCTGCGGTCTTCGATGGTGATGAGGTCCGGAGCCCGGACACCGCCATGGTCACGGAGGTAGGCGAGGTTACCCGGATCTCGCTCATCGGTGGCGATGTAGATCCTGTAATCTTGAGATGAGATGGAATGGGGGTCACAAGTCGCGCAACTTACAAGTCACCCTTGTGCGGTAGATGGTGTTGCACGAACTCGGGGTTGACTACAACGTCAGGGATGGCGTAGGTGCCCAAAGATTGGGGAGTAATGGAATAGAGGGTATCTCTCCCCTTGTCCAGCTGGTCCTTGATTCGTTGAAGATGATCTCCAAAGTCTGGCTGCATAGCCCAGTTATAGCGCACGACTACGATGCAAATATCAGGCGTGTAGGCTTAATGACAGGGCTGAATGAAACTCACAGTCACCACGCCGCATATGTGCACCCATCCACATTCGCCCGCCTACAAGCTCCTGCATTCGTCGAGCCATTGCCGCTGACAACTCCATGACGCTGTCAGTGTGACGCAGCTGGAATAATACAAGTCGTGCAAAGTCGTCCCTCGCGGACGTGGTGGTGAATCGCAAACTGGCCTTTGAGAAAATGAGCTCCCCGGGTATCCGAATCACCGCGGATGACCTACCGGCTTTCGCTCGTAATGGATTTCACCTCTGAGGAGAAGAACATCTTCAGTTGAATGGTAGTAATCGTCCACGAATCCACGGATCGAATCACGAGGTGCAACTTGTTTGATTGGGTTCACGACGTTCTTGACATAATCCATACCAAGACTGGATTGCCATTTTTTTCTGGTAAGTGAGCGGGAATCAAGGCCCGAGTTCTGAACTTACGCTCCGTCAAATGTGTACAAGACCTCCCAGCCATTGTCGTTCAGGGTTTGGATGAAGCCTTCATCCGAGGTGACGCCTTGAATCCCATTATCCCGAAGTATCTGGCGAGCTTTATCAAAGTCCAAAACGTATTGTCTTCCGGAGAGTGCCCGTTCGAGGGCCAGATATGCCTTCGTCTTGGATGGGCTTGGCCAAGCACCGTGCTCATCCCTTCCAGGATCGCCAAGGAGTGCGTCCCATTGACCACGGGATTTCATCTCATCTGGTAATCTATCAACGCGATTGAGGCTCTGAGGGTCGTACCACCAGTTCTCGATTATGTGCAAGCTGGGTGTATTTCCTTGTGCATCGTATACGCTCGGGTTCTGGTGATATTTTTGTGTATCCCACTGTCCGTTGCTGAGCTCGAGGTCTTCTGAAAGATCGTGCAGGCGGAGGTACTCGGCAACGGTGATGACTGGTTGGGAACGCCGGAGGTGGGTGAGATTGAACATGACAGACATGGGCACCCGCCATCCCATCTGTTGCTCTTCTGGCAATTGCCGCCACTCATCCGAGTTGATGGCGTCGCCTCGATTAACCATTGACGAGTATGCTGCGCAAACCGCACTTTGCAGCAGTTGAGCACGTGCCCGAGAAAGCGCAACGGCACTCACTTTTCGTATTCACATGAACGAGCGTAAATATGTGAGGGTATTATGACAGTGCGGTTGAGTAATGAACCATGATGAAGAGCGGTCTCGATGATATAGCGCATCTAGAGGTGGATAAGCGCAAAATGAATTTAGACGTCGAGAAGCGGAGTGGCTGACGTTGTTCCATCCTAAGCCCATACTATAATCTCGAGCATAATATCCTCTTGTCCCTGTTACTATGGAGCGCAATGCTTCGAGGTCCAAGTCGTCACTCGCCAGCAGTGACCCGCTGGCAGATTGGTGTGTATTTTGGGAGGGAAAGGCTTCAGGGTAAGAATGGTTGTTGGGGTAACTTGGGGTATCAAAAGAGAAGATGCAGAGCTCGGCCTTGCGCTCGGGGCTGGCGAGCATGTATCCACCGAGCAGGCCAGTGAGAAGGGTTATGGCGAGGAGTGCAAATGAGGTAGGGCCATTTCTTGCGAATCGAAGCATGGCCCACTGGGGCCTTGAAGGAAAGCGTGAATCTGAAGAGGTGCTGACTGGGAGATATCCTCCGGACGAGGACCAGAGCGCCATCCGTGCCAAAACAGAGTTGCGTTGTGCAATGCGTATGTACTTTGTCTGTAGGAGAAATGTCACGTGACAGATGCCTGTGATTGTGTTCACACTGACAGACAATTTATGTCAACAATGTTCCTGACGTTTCAGGTACTTTCAGTCACTCAATTGATATTTCTTCACAACTATGTAGTGTAATAGATGACATTTGCACGATCGAGCATGGACCAGGTACTCACGACGACCGATATCACCGCCATCGTCGGTGGCGTGATCCGAGTGCGCGTTTACATACAAGAGCCTGACATCGTGGGCACACCCTGCCAAGTAACGAACGACACGATGCGAATACGATCTCGTCCGAGTCACAGTCCCAAACACAGGGCATGACATCCGCCATCGGGCACGCGTTGTCAAAGACTCGTTCGTCGTTGTTGACGGACGTCGGAATATGGGTCACAACAACGTCCCACGGGAAGCCATCGCCTCGCGTGATGGAGCAGATGGGCTTTGCTGACCGACATCGTGCTAGCATTCGGGATTGCGAGAGAGAAACGAGACTGGTCGCTGGCGTGGACAAACACGACAACGAATGTACCACCGAGCTATGATGTCGTAGTTGAGAGGAGGTAAATGGCAGGATACTTGGGCGTACTGACTAACTCGATCATATTTTGATGTACCTGCTTGTGTCTCAGTGGGCTCAGATGATTGAGAGCAACGAACGTTCCAGGTGGGGATCTGATCCAAGAGAAAATCAACAATACATAGCCTGACAAGTACAGCAGGGTATCAAAACTAACAAGATACATTCCCATGATGACTGTCTAACGAGGCTGTGTTCGATAGCTTGGAGGCGGTAACGTGCTGACAAAACTCCTGCCACTCGCCGGAACATGCGATGATGCAAAGCCCTCCACGACGCGCGCGATCGTCTCCGCGGGGACCTTGTCCGCCCGCAGCCGGTCGATGACCTCGAGCTGTTCCGCGGTAAGACTATATCGCGACGTGATCTGGGGGTCCGAGAAGGGCGAGCCTGCGTCCCCCACGTGAGATATGCTTGAGTTGCCGGGTAGGTCCGCATCTGCATCGTGCGAGGCCTGCCGACGGAGTGGTTGCAAGACGGGCGAGCCCCATCCAGAGTTGATCGACTGGGCACTCTGGATCGGCTCGGGGAGGTAGCTGCTGGCTGTGAGCGCGTCGCGGAGTATGACGGAACGCTGGATTGGGGAAACGGACGGACTCCCTTCCGCATGTTGGGCAAAGAATGGCCTCTGAAATGCATACGGCGCGGGTAGTGGAGTAAGGCCGCTGAGATGCTCTGATCTGAACGGATTAATTTCTTCCCGACGCGGTGCCTTGCGTTTACGGAAGTAGAAAACGCCGATCACAACACTCGCAATGATGGTTACACCTCCCAACGTGCCCCCGATAACGCTTCCCAGATTGACCCTAAAACACAAAAAAGTAGGATGTCAGTCGGTGTTCAGTCGGGCCAAGGAAAGGTCTGACCCATTGGAAGTAGACGAGTTTCCCGCGGGCGTCTGAGAAGTTCCCAGAGTTGTCGCCGTCTCAGATATCAACGTGGTTGTCATAGAGGATGTCGTTGTGGTTGTCGCCGGAGGTGCCACGAGCGTCTCGTTGATGTATGCATAATCGAATTTCATGGAAGTGGCGGACCCGTTCCAATCCAAGATGGTCATTTTCATGGTATGGTTTCCACTCAGGAGACCTTGAACGTTATACAGGGAAACGTTTGACACCTGATAAGTGGGAGGAGGGGGAGCCTGGATCGTGTTGGAAACAGCTGCACCATCGTCGATCGAGAAACTGGCTGTCATGCCTGAAGCACCGGCGTTGAAGACATACATCGTGATGCCAGACCCTAGAATGGACAGTGAGGGTAGCATCGTGGCGATGTACCAGGATTGCATACCTGTGAAGGGCATTTGGACGAAACAGTTGTCGTTTGTACCGCAGACTCCCACTGGACGAAAAAAGCGCGTAACTATCACACATCCGACAGGAGGGGAGACGGCTTACAAGCACTATTGACTCGGATGTGCGTAGTCAGACAAAGCCAGGGTCGAGCGGGAGGATGGGAACGCACTAATTTTCATCGTAGCAGTGGGAGGCATCGAGGGGGATAGTGTAGTTGCCTGTCGAGTTGCTGATACTCAGTGCCAGCGACTGGGTACCCACCGAGAATGTCTGCCAGGCCTGTCCTGACTGACTGGGTGTCATGGAATATATTACAGACGTGTTAGCATTGTCGATGTAATAATCCGCCAAAACGACTGTAGCAAGGAGTAGGGGTGTGATGTGCCATACGCACACCATCCTTCATTGACTTGGGTTAGTGGGGACAAAGCAGATGGAGGGACGAGAGTAAAAGTGAGTGTCTGAGTACCAATCAAATAACGATCTTGACGGTGATCATGGTTACAAGATGGGTCAAGCAAGATGCCGTTAGTTCGAATTTAGGCCATAAGGGAGGTGGAGGTTTGAACACAGCAAGCGTGATTGTCACCTAGGATGCAGGGGTTGGCCGCCGCAGGGCAGTCCGATCAAAACCGGTAGCTTAATCGAGCAATATAATTACCAACAAACAAGGACCAAACACACTGCCCCTGTGTGAGCGATCAGTAATCGGAATTGACTCTACTGAAAACATCTCAAGTGACAAAATCACCCCGAACAGCAAGCATTGACAATGAGCGAGAACCAGCAACCGGTCAAACATGGCTGCGGATAACCCAAGGCCCCAAAGGCTCGAAAAATCGCAAGAAACCTGGGCCGAAAAAGGAAATCGCAGACGACGAACAAGCATGAAGTAGTCAACGAGAATAAAACGAGAAGGTAACATCTGTGTTTCCAATGTGTTCTAGCTAATTCTAACACATTCCTGATGTACAGACTCGAGAACGTTGCCTGTATCAGTGTAGTTGACCTCATTGAATATCATCAACCCCTCCTGGTAGGTTCGCCACCCACCTCCTCGTACATCTCCATTGGCACGGCATTGCTGAAACTGCACTTTTCTTCAGTCGTGAGCGTGTGGGCCCCCACTTTCCCGTGCCGGCGCCCGTGTGGCGACTCGAGCATCCGACCGGAAAACAACCGACTCGGTAACGACTCACGAGGCATATTGTACTTGGAAGGTGTCATCATTCACATTCTGGTAAATCATTCAGTGGTAAGCAGTCAAATGTACGGATACTTGTGCGATATTGATGTTTTTCTCCCCTCCCCTTCTCGTATGAAACATCAGCCCTACATTGACCTAGCACGCGATAATTCAACGCGAAATGGTGTGTAAACTCAAGCACGACAGATTGAAATTCTACATATAAAAAGAGCTCGGTTTTGTCCCGCGGGGGACAAGGATGTATTCTGATTGGTTGCCACAGCGGTCTGAGGACTGGCGGCAGTGCTGCCACCAAAGACTGGGCACACCAGCGGACAAAGCGACATCGGGATGCGGAATAGTAGAATAGTTTATAACTAAAAACATTGTATATCCTGAGGGATAAGTATTCTTGGATCGAATTGCATTTCGTTCTCCTGACTTGCGCTTTGCGCAGGTCCCTAACAGCTAGTACAAGAAAATGGATCGAAATAAAGAGGGTGTAACAGAAAATTCTACATGTTCATCACAGCTTCATCTCGATGATGTTCCCCGACACGTTGTAGAAAGGACGAGCTCAAGCCAAGACAGTCCCATGAGCCGCCCGTCGGAGGCGAGGATGGGGTCGTTGACACGGAAGGCGACGAGGGCACCGGTTGGACATCACGTGTCAGTTCTGAGACAGTACGCAAGAACATCATTGGCTGTGGAGGTGGCGGAACACTGTCCGCGGCGTCCGAGACCGCAGAGGAAAAGTCGAGGGTAGGCAGAACAAGATCATGCTGTGCACTTGCACCGGCTCGCATGGGTGGTGGGGACAGCACAGCGCATACATCGTCCATGTCGCCCTCGGAAGCCCAACTCGAGTCAACCTCGACGCTCTCGAGTGAAGGCGACTGAGAGCGCGTGTTCATCTGCACATCCTCTCTCAGATTGGGCAGAGGGACAAAAGTGGGGCGTCCATCGGGATGGGTCTCTTCGAGCGAATACCACTCTGTGCTGTCACCAAGGATTGCACGGACGCGACCGGCATGCCAGCCCCTGAATGTGACGCGTAAGATAGTGCACTGCCTCTCCTGTGCACCATGGTGCGGCCCAAAGGCATATGCATCCACGTTGACCCCAGGATCATCCCACACGTTGGCAGTGTCGAGTCTGGAAAATAAAGTCGACACTCTCAGCGAGTGCAACCGGTGACTAGTGTGAATGGACGCCAGGTCAGAGATCGGGAGCAATGGTCGCGCACCGCCATCGTCTGTGCGAGACGACAACGGAAGCCGGGCAGTGGGAGTCGGGGCAAGAGGCACAAGAAGGTGGGTAGTAACGGCAGGAGTAGGCTCGACGGGGAAGTAGACATCGAGCTCGGATGTGTCAGATTGGGGCTCAGCAACGAGAGGGGTAGGCTTGGGCTTGAGCATCTCCTGAGACTTGGGGGCTACCTTGTTCTGGGTAGCGCGGCGCACCCTGTGAGCCTCTTTCTTCTTCATCTTGACATCCCACTCAGCTTCCCACAAGGCCCTAGTAGCAATAGGGACATTGTCGACCATGTTCTGGAAGATGGGTCGACCTGAGTGGAATGCGCGGGCCGTGCCAAGGCCAAGCTGGGTGACATTTGCGGGAACCGTAGGTGGCTTTGGCAGGCGAGGGGGAGAGAAGGGTCGAGAGAGTGCATGCTTTACAGGAAGAGAGAACCGGGCATTGATGCTTTGGGAATTGGAGAACTGGGTAGGACGGACAAGAGACGGCTGGGGTGGGAGTGGGGAAGGGAGACCGGGGGCGGTGAGATGGGAGACGAGACGGGAGAAGAATGTGCGAGTCTCTGAGAAGATGCGCTGGGCTGTGGAGGGGGGGTTCGGGCGAGGAGTGAATGCGGGAATGTGTATCGACCTCGAGGAATGGACTGGGCCGGGCCCGTGTCTAGTTATGCCAATACCCTGCCTCAGCTGGCGGGCACCGTGCAAGACGGTGGCCATGTTGTACAACTACAAAGTTGCTCTGCTCGAGGTTGTCGTCGTTTTATTACACATCGGCATGCCGAAGGTATACGTTGGCTGACTAAGCACCCCGGCCGAGATCATCCCGTGATTTGCTGTAGAGATGCAACGCAACCACTGGCAAGGAACTGATCATCATTTTGCCGGCGGCGACATGGCCCTATGCTTTTCTCCTTTCGTCTCTGGATCCGCTAGTGCGACAGCTTGCCAGTCGTCTTGCACAATCTTACATACGACCCAAGGACCCAGCAGTACACATCCTTTCTCGTCGCCACACTCCAGACGCCCATCAAATTTGTGCAGTTGAACTGCCTTCGTGGTACATTGTCATCCGTACCGTTTTGGAATGTGATATCACGGTGATACCGATGAGATCCAGCACCTGGGTCAGCCTTTTGATGGTCCAAACCCACGCAAAATTTCATATAAACCTTTGGTTACTTTTTGCTCTCCACAACACTCTCTTGGCCCTGGCATGTGGCCCTCCTTTGCTGACATGCTCCCAATCTACGGTCTCGCTGTACTAGGTTTGGCTCCCTCAGTTGCAGCAGATTACTACATTGATAACGCCAACAACACCGTCGCATACGCTCCGTCCGGGACGGTCTGGCGAACTTTTTCTTTCGCCACCCAAAATCTCTCCCTTGTTCATGGTAATGCAACTCTCACTGTAGATTCCTCAAAATGTTACGATCAAAACTAGTGCGTGTCTACTCAGACAAACCACGTCAATGTTATCATTCTGATACCTCCCCCTTCCAGTGCCCGTAGGTAATGTCTAACCATCGAGGATGATCTGGAACGCCTGACACTGATGTAGTTGCCGCATGTACCACTGATAACAAGTGTCAGGTCACATTCCCTTTCACGGGTACGCACTAGTATCCACCATGACTCTGGGTTCACTCATATACCGCCTAAAGGATCTGGAATTTCTGTATATGTTATCAATGCAGGGTTTCAGGGGATCTCCGCAAGCCTCACGATAGACGGTGGTCAGAGTGTCACTGCGACTTTGCCGGCACCAGTTCCACCCTCATATCAAACCCACAATGTCTCACTTTTCAACTTCCAGTCCCTCCCCAGCGCTAACCACACAGCGACAATTAGTCTCTTGGACTGGAATAATGGCCCTACGTCCCTTTACTTTGATTACGCTTTCATCAATGAAAGTCATATCGAGTCGTCAACCTCTTCTCTTCCTCACTCCTCGTCGACGACAAGTGATGCACATACTGCAACTACACCGAATCTTCAGATCCAGACTTCCCAATCAACAAATACCTCTTCCACTGGTTCTGCTCATACATCTGGAGCCACTTCTGCAGTATCCAACCCTGATTCCAGGTCTGTACCTTCACATTAAAACCTTCTCCTAGACGCTGATACTATCCGCCAGTGTGAACCTCAGTGCTCTGTTGGGCGGCGCATTTGGAGGATTCGCTGGTCTCATAGCCATCGTCGTAGCTGTCATCTTCCTGAGAAAGCGCAAGTCTCGTTACGCAGCGTTGGACGAAAGCCGCAGGCCTGATCCATTTCCCGCCACTCCCGCTCCGGCCCGTACCCGGATAGTGCCGCTGCCGGTTCAATCCCAGACGGATGAGAAGAGACGTATGCGTCTCGCGGCTCGCGACATGGCGCTGCATCATTCTCCCGCACAGCCTCATCGCGAATCTGGCGACTTTCACATCCTTTCGGCCGTCGACCGTTGATCCTTTTCCACACGATGGTTTTTTTATCATTGATTGTAGACGCGACTCGGAGGATAGACCATTATCCGACTTTCGTGGGTCTGTAGTCCGGAATGCTTCTCGCCCGAATCGGCACCACATCCACGTTACCAGACACTGGAATCCAGACACTCAAATACTTCCAAAAGTCCCCCTTTAACTTCCTTCCCCACATACGGCATGTACTTTCTTGCTCTGTATCACGTTCACTGTCCCTTCAACTTTAAGACGCTTATTTATCACATCTTCTGGATATTCGTTATTACGATTAATATGGCACACTGTGCTTGATACAGTTACGGATAAGCTTGTCCGAAAGTACTCCAGTTGGGCACCCAGTGGCTAACGGGTATCGTGTACATGTACGTACAACAAAACACACAAGGGAAAGGAGAGAAAGCGTACAGACAAAGTGTCCCAGTCTACAATCACTGCGCCTGTACATAATCATAACTGGGTGGCGCCGTACCTATCGTCGTCTCCCCATCCCCATGATCGCTCGCCGTCGGTAACCATGACACACCCCCTGCTGGGGGCTGCGTCTGCGTCTGCGATGGTGGGAACAAGCTGCCCGGGTCGAGATGCGCGCGCAACTCTGGGTCATTGACATTGATGGTACCCGCCCCCTGAGGATTCGCTAGCATACGTTCGAGCACACGTGCGACGACCGGCGCGGGGACGTTGTTGTTGAACAGGCTGTTAACAAAGTCCGCTTGGTGGTCCGTCAGAACCGTGTCCGGACGCGCACCCGCAGCGTCCAGGCCCGCCATCGGGTCCTGCTGCAGCCCGCGCGTCGGGGTACCCGACGAACCTCGTGCTTTCTCGTTGGGGTAGCTGATTGGCACTGGACGTGCTGGCGCGTGTAGTTGCGTCGGCGTTGACGTGTCCCGGTCAGGAGGCGCTGCTGCTATTGCTGCAGCCCCAACAATCGACACTGGCAACGACGACGTAGCGCTGACGTCGCCGCTCGATGCAACGCGCGTGTGAGAAAAGTTCGCCAACGGACTTGAGCTATTCGGATCCTGAGCAGCGACATTGGGCGTGGAGGCAGTGGATGACCATGATTGCAAAGGACGCGATGATCCAGAGAGTCCATTCGAGGGCGATGCAGCAAACGGGTCTATGCTGGAAGGGTCGGTATCGGTAAACCTGGCTTCAGCTTGTGGTAAGAGGAGCGGTGTGGGTCTCTCATTTAGTGCCTCCAGCTGTTGACGGCGACGGCGACGGATGCAGCAAAATGCCAGACCAAGGAGTGCGAGCAGGCCAACAACACCCCCAACGACACCGCCCGCGACAGCAGCGACGTTGATTCTGGAGCAGGCATCATTAGGCTGTAATCGATTATATTTAGTGGTGAACCTTACTTTTTTGAAGTCGATGACAAAGAGTTGGATGAACCTGTGCCGCTCCCGGATGATGACGTGCTTGACGGAAGCGCTGTCCCTCCCGATGACTGATAAGAAAATACCGATTCGACAGACGCCACACCCGGAGAGGATCCTGCCGAGCCTGTCTGAGTTCCTGTTGAACTCGTTTGTTGTGAACTGCCCTGTGAACCCGAACCGGCTGACGTTGGCGACGACGATGAAGGTGAAGATGGGGATGAAGACTGCGCGGGGGTAGGGCTTGAGTTCGGGCTTGGGCTTGGGCTTGGGCTCGGACTCGGACTTGGGTTCGAAGCCGGAGCCGAACTGGCTGTCGTCGGACTTGTGACCGACGCCTGATTAACGTCGATATAGTCCAACATCATGCCACTAAAGCCGCCATTCCAATCCTGTACTGTCATCACAGCTGAGTGTGTTCCAGATTGTATGTTTTGTACATTGAAGAGGACGACGTGAGGGATATAGTACTGTGGCGCTGGGGGTGCGCCGAGGGTTGCCGTCGTTGCCGTTCCCGAGTCTATGGAGAGAGAGGCCGACATGCCTTGTGGTCCAGCTTGTAGAACATATATGGTTAATCCAGAGCCTAGAGTCAGAATAAGATGGAATCCGTCCCTTGTCATAGCGAGGAAAACCTAAAGAGCGTACCCGTGAACGAGAACTGCACTGCACAATTGTTTGATGTAGAGCATGCTGCGTCTATAGCGCCAAGTTAATTCCGGGTACACGACGCTCTGTTCTTATCGTCGACTTACAAGTACTACAAGTGCCATTCATCGCGCCTTGAGCATGAGAATCAGGAACACGGTGCACTAAAGTATGTACTCACTATGTGCCATCGTAACACTGAGTGGCGTCAATCGTCTGCATCGTCCCGTTGGGCAGTCGAATTTGAAGTACTTCTCCAGTATCGGAACCAAACGGGCCCCATACCGGTCCAGCTGGGTTTTCAGAGAACTTGAGTGTCGAATAGTTGCTATCGTCGATGGTATAATCCGCACGAATGAGCGCCGGATATAAAAAAATGAGAGAGAACAAAAAATGAAACTGAAACATATTAAAAAAAAAGGAGGGGCAGCGCAGCCCTACCCAATGCCTCGCAATCGGAGCGCTAGGGAACCAGCGGGGGAGTGGTAGGGACCAAGAGTGGGATATACCAGATAAGTCACACCTGCCAGACAAAAAAGCGAGTAACCATTTGGGGTCTGCATTCAAGGGACTTACATACGGCTTGGCATGCCCTGATGTTCTGATGGTGCCGTGCATTACATACCCGGGCATGGGCGCGCACAGGTTTGATGGAAACGCCAGCGCCGAGAAATCTCCTGTGGGATTTAAGAGACAAACGCATCGTTCGTTAGAGGACATGTGACTGCATGCAAAGGTACTGTACAGATAGGCTCCTTGAAGTCGATCCAAGTCAGAGAGATGGTGGACTCTTCAACACATTTTGGGTATGATCCTGTTAGGTACGCGCATCGATCGACAGGGTGTGAGCGCACATTACGACGGCCGCCGCCTGTGGGAAGCCGCGGCAAGCCATTCTAACTCCATTTATCGAGCGAAAGTTGAACTCGAGAGCGGAGCCGAACGCGCAACACATGTCTCTTGACCCTGTAATGTTAGTTGTATTCTGGTCTTGCTTTATGTTGGCGGCGAATCATCGGCCCCGGATTGTAAAGAGGTCAGTACATAAATGCTTTCTAACACTTCAACAAGGATAGCTACCCTTTTTGCCCTAATTTATGGTTTAGGGATGCCTGTCAGTGGGTGGTTCTCACCACATACTACCCAAATTTTCTAAACTATTGTTGCCATGGAAAGTTGCCGGTCTTCAACCCCCTTTTTAAATTTCACATACAAATCACTGACGCACCGCGAACTTGGAATTTCTGCCTGTGATTGATATCGATGAAACACAATATTGTACAGTTCCTGTGATAACTCCAAATGCATGCTGAACGCGGTCTCCATAAACTAAGTGATCTAACGGAGAGTGACCAATTCTTTCGGAAAAAATTCTGTCAGTCACCAGTAATCACATCTAACATATGTTTCACAAACCTTCAGCCGACGTAGGATGAATCGCGACCGTGTCATCCAGATCTTGTTTGCGTGCTGTTTCCTGCGTGTAAGCGTGGGCAATCCTCAGGGTTTCGAGACGTACCGCCCATCTTGACGGCTACTCCAAAACCTTGCATGATTTCGTCACTGCCCAATCCGATGATATGAACTCCGACAACGCGTTCCTCTTCGCCAACGACAATGAGCTTGTAAACTGTCGGCTCCTTGTGATGTTCCTCAATCTGTGAGAAATACAGCGCGCGGAATGACGACTTGTCTGGGATTGAAATGGGATCAGAAATCGTGATCCGCGAGGGATTACGCTCGACGTACAGATCTTTACGTCTTTGCCATACTTCTCGTATGCCTCTGGTTCCGTAAGACCTACGGTACCGATGGTGGGATGCCTGTGCCAGTTGAGTATCATGCCACAACCCAGAAAAACTTGACTCACGAAAAGACGACAGTAGGAATGTTCTCGTATGAGAGCTTGTCGTTCTTAAACTTTTCAGGGCCGAAGAGTCTGTTGGACAGCCGCCTGCCGGCTGCGATGGCGACAGGGGTAAGCAAGGCTTTGCCTTGCACGTCACCGATTGCATAGACACCTGGGACGTTGGAGTTCTGGTATTCGTCCACGATGACATCACCCTTCTTGTCGAGCTTGATTCCGAGTTCTTCGATCCCAAGGCCTTCCGTGTTGGCATGTCGGCCAATTGCCCAGACCAAGCAGTCAACTTCAGTGGTCTGCCCGCTGTTATCGTGGATCGTAAGGGTCTTTCCTTTCTCTCCTTCTATGCGCTGGATTTTAGAGTTCTTGTGGATCTTGACTCCAGTGTGTTCCATCCACGGCGTTAGCGTGTCCTGCAGCACGGGGTCGAATGTACGCAAGACCCTATCATGCCGGATGAAAAGATGAGTCTCCGTACCGAGAGAGTTGAAAACGCCAGCGAATTCTACGGCGATGTAGCCAGCACCGACGATTGCAACACGCTTGGGTTGTTCTTCCAGATCGAAGAATCCATCAGAATCGATACCAAGGCTTGCTCCAGGAATGACATCGTCCGAAGGGGTCGTCGGACGTCCCCCAGTGGCGATCGTTATGTGGTCTGCGCGTAGCGTGTACTTCTGACCGTCCGGGCGAGTGACCTCAACGGAACTGGGGGATGTCAAACGCGCGAACCCAGCATGATACTCCACCTTTTCCTTCTCAAGGTTGTTCTCATAGATGCTGTTCAACCTGCGAATGTATGCGTCGCGCTGGGGCTTAAAGGTCGCCCAGTTAAATTTGGGCTCTGGAACCCCCTCAAAATGATATCCTCCGGTTGCATGGCGTAATTTGTCCGCCAGGTCGGCGGCGTGCCACATGATCTGGGAAAACGGTTGACCATACATTCGAGATGATAGCATAAATAATGTTCGCACCTTCTTTGGAACACATCCTTGATTATCGGGAACTGTAAGCTCGACGGCATGTCGCAAGTAGCGGGAACCACTTACCAACGTTCACACATGTACCGCCCAGGTAGGACGACGTCTCAATGAGGGCGACGTTCTTGCCGTACAGGGCCGCGCGACGCTGTGAGAGGAATCAAGTATGGGAGCGGAGGACCGCTGGGACAACTTACCGAAGAAGCGACACCTCCACTACCACCTCCGATGCAAATATAATCGTAGCGCTCATGCTGAGGACGATCTATCGGTGCCATCTTGGTTGAGGAAGTGAAATATCTTGACAACTACGACGCAGTGAGATTTGAATGAGATGGGATCAGATGATGAATATCATTAACTGCATATAGGCACGCTACCTGATGAAGTCGCGAGGATGCACGCTGAGCAGACACTAATGAGGAAGATACGATTTTTGCTGTGGACGCTATGGCAGAAAATCGGACAACCAGGTTTTGTGAGGAGAAATGTGAGGGAACGAGCATGCAAATCATTCCCGGCGATGCTTTTTATATCCTTCCAGCCTCTGTCAGCCTCTTCTCTAGGTGGCAAGTAGATACTAGAGTTGGCCAGTTTTCGTCATTATTGACCAGCTGAGTGTCATGTGACCGTACGTATATATCTCACGTGCATGCTGCGGCTTGGTCAGTTGGCCCGAATCTAACACCCATGAAATCAAATCTCACTCCCTTCTTGCTCATCCTCGGCGTAACTGTAATCTCGGCCAAGTACAAGCAATTTAGCCTCACACGTCGAAGGTATGCACTTGTAGCATAAACGGTTAAAGTATCCACCATCGTTGAGCTACATACCTACGTGTTGCTATGCCCAATCTGCTGGCGGACACCAAACCCCCAAAGTCGTGGATTTGCCATTGGAAGAACCTTCATAAATGACCGTGACAGCCAGTTACTTGCTTTGGATGCATTTCTTAAGTGTCAATTCGGAGGTCACCGGTCACCTATGGTCCGGCCTGCCCTTCTCCCCGTCTTAGCCTTCTTTTGCTCCTGTCTACTGGTTTTGGTGTCACTGGCGAGCTCGGCACGCAAGCTATCGCCGGTGGCAACGAAACGTCGTTTGGTCCTATCCAAGCACCGATTAACACCCCATTAGTTTCGAGCCTGTACTCACCGACATTGCACCGACCCGGGTTCGTTGGCGAAGGGTCAAGCTTAAGTTCAACCAAAAATGCACCAACCGCATGAGGTCCTTTTCACCTCGTCAATCATTCAATGATCGACTTGAGTATCGCTCCATGACTGTTCCATCCATGCCTCGATGATGACATCCGATTCATTCTTTACTCCACATTCCCAGGTACATTAGCCTCGCTTTGGGATCATGCAAAAAGTACTCGATCACTCAATTATTACGCACCCCGCTGGCTGTGGTATAAACAAGTGGAACCTCGCCCCAGCACCCTCCCCAACCCACGTCACCTGCGTCAAGTGTAGTTGATGGGAATGCAGTGGCACACAGCAACACTGTGGCTGCGCTGGCGGGCTCCCACCACTCTTCCTTGGCGGTGGCGACATTTCCGCTACGAGTGACCTTGTCACATCCGGTGAGTGTTCGCCAGCTTGCACAAACGTTCAAGCAGCCAAGCATTTTCAACGGTGAAAGCGCCACTTTTGCCGGGAATCATCGGGTGGACTGCTGGGGTCTGGCATCGACCTGTCACTGATGGTCACGGTAACTAGATTAAGCTCTGGTGTCGGACGTTGTCGGTCCAATGAATGCGCTGAAGTCAAACCACTGAACAGCCTATGAAGGCAGTGTAACCGTCAGTGGCTCATGGTGACTTGAAGTCATCACACGCAAGAAGTGATGATGCATTCGCAGCATGCACAGGCGTGACTTCTCGACGCCTTCAAGTAGTCGTGGTCCATGCCCATCCCGTGCTGATCGAATCAGGCGGTCGCGCCCTAAGGATGGTGATCGACTGGAAATAATCATGATTTCTAATGAAAATCACCCGCAGAGCGTGCTGGTATGAATGCGTTGTTGGGGATCACAACTCACCTTATCCTCGAGGCTCCCACGGCGCTGCGAGTCTGAACGAGACGTCATTGAAGTGGATCATGGCTACAAAACGAGAGGTCGTTTGTAGCATTAACTTGAGCATTTACTGCCAGTGACTTAGTGAGTGACGTTATCGGACTACGACAAACACTGGCATCCCGCTGATCTTTTGGCGCTTCCCCTGCGTCGCATTCTCGCCTGGCGGCCACCCTAACCTCCCCTGATCAGACACGCAATGTTCATAAATGTGTGGTCACCCATACGGCACCAGGTCAGCACTTTCACCCGAAGCCCGAATTCATAATCGAAAGGTACGCTGCCAAGACACTGGGGTATTCCATGAGAAATTTCTATGAGATATGGCTGTGATTCCAAGACCCCGTCACCCGTGAGAGGTGGTGCCACAACTCCACCACTTGATTGAGTGGTTTTCTAGAACGTGAATGCGGCGGACATTTTAAAATATCCCCATCTGTAGCCTACTTGCCTACTAGGGCCTCGAACGGGGTACAATGGCATCATTTCGCTCAAAGGTAGAATAAACGCGGTTGGTCCCTCAGGTATGGGTCGCAGCCAAATATTACTTACGCAACGTCAGCATACCCTCGGCCTACTGCGGAGTATTCACCAATCATACATGAGAATATACATAGGACTGTGTTCATGTCCGGAAGCTGACACCGTGCCGTGCATGGCGGTCAAAGGTTCCAATATTAGCGATGGCAGCGCGTGTTACTCTGACCCCCACTTGCAAAGCAGCTAGCGACCGTCACTCAAGTACTCATGTATGATATATGAGCTGTCACGATCATGTCAACGATCGAATAGAACGTGACGGTACTGCCGTACCACTGCAGGGCTTAAATACCTCGACCTTGCTTGGTAGCATTAGTGCATTGTGTCTCTGACCTTTGCCTCACGGGAACAACCGTTGATAACGGTTCGGTCTGGATAGATCCGGCCTGGACGGGGTTGACGTACAACTTAAACTTTAGGGGTGAAGCGCTATCCGTCTAGACTCTAGACTCTGTCCGTCTGTTGTTCGGGATTAGTGGCGCCATCGTGGCATCTTGATGATGGACCTTCAACGATGTGACAACGCTTACACGTGCACTTAGGACGGATTCACAGCTCAAATCTACGATGAGATGTTGGAAGAGAGATTGTACGGTCATTCAATGAATGTCTGTCGGCATACGATGGAACGGATCGTTGCGTTTGTTAGACTAGGGCGCTCAACTGGATACATATCGATACGCACGTGCTCGACCCTCGGAGTGCCGGCGCTCACCGATGCTGCATACGTTTGGAACAATAGAAGGTACCCCCCGGCATTACCGGTTTCCATGCCATGATACGAAACCGGACAGGGTCCGATGCTCCAGGCGACGCCGCCGCCGATGTTCGCTGTCATGGTTGCATAGTAAAGGTGCTCCGTGCGCTTGGGTGTGGTCATCGATACATTTCGCTCACCGATGAAACCTTCTTGTCACGAGGGTACAAGAACCACGCTACTAGGGTCGGACTTTGCATGGATGCGCGGCGTATGAGTACTCCTCGGTCATGCTACATCAAAAGGATCCGTAATGGGCGATCGGACATTCGCGAATGAATTGATGGAGAATGCGTATTAGGGAGCTACGGGGGAGAGGGGAACACCCGAATCCCAGGGTTAGACAGTTTGAGGGTGGCGTTACCGCGGCATCATAGACGCTTTTTGAGCGACGAAGCTATCGGGTTCTGATTCCTTGCCAGCGAAGAGTGGCACTCATTTTGCCTCAGTTCAGAACGCCGGAAGCAGTGAATCGAAGTTAGGATGGACCATGAGCAATTCACATGGTACAGAAATGTCACATTATGTCACACTGCCAATTTCATGCTCCGCACTGGCACATTATTCAAAGCAACCAAGTTCGAGTCAACAGGTTGCCAGTATTTACAAAGGAGTGAGGCTGCCTATCTAAATGAGATGATGAAGCAATCTGGGATGCATAACCTGTCGGCATCGGATAATGAAAACCATCAAGCTCAACTGCGGCACTGCCATCGGCATGTGACGCAGCGTGATTAGAAGGCGATCTAACGACATGAACTCTTCGGTTTACGCCACGGTCATCAATCTCGCCCATTCCTCCCCGACAGTCACCCAACTATCGTGCTCGTTCAGCTTCGCGGTAAGCTTATATCCTTACAGAGATGAATGATTGTAGTGGAAATGCACGAAGTGTGATATTCTACAGATGCTGCTGACTGTCCATGGCGGCCGGATGCACTGTACGCCGTAGTACACCTTGGTAGTACTTGTTTTATTCATAAGCTGTGGTACTGTAACACGAGATGCCGCCTCTGAATCATGCTTGACGAAATTAAACTGGCGAGCCACATCACAGTAAGCATTCACTACTTGAAACAAGGAGCAGAGACGTCATTCTCGTAACGTTAGCATAAGCAAAGAGGGTCAATGGTTTGTCAGGTGTGAACTTTATCTTTGATGGGTTGTTGGCTGTAATTACCTTTTCCGAATATGTTGCCAATAATTCTCATGTGTATCTGAACCCTGAGCTGTCTGGTTCACCTGCCTGGATCTGTGGATGTAACAGTGTCAGTGTCAGGTCTTACCATGGACACGTGCGAGGGTATGGAGGGCGAAGGCGAGTGGGACCATGTACAAACAATAAGACGTCGACTGAGCTATCGAAGCGTTCTCCCATATTTGATATGTAGAGTAACCAGAAGTTCGATTGTCGGAAAACTTAGGAACGTGATATGGTGGCTTGGGTAATTTGCCATGAAAAAGGCAGGAAAATAAAGATGGACAGTCGATAACGGTGCGGAGAACTAGCGGCACCCGGTCGTCGTGGAAATGTGTGATTCTCAATATTGGGGTCCATGCGGTCGCCGCCAAGGGCGTGTGAGAGTAACTATAGTCAAAGGCATTCGCAACCTGAGAGGAGAAGAGATTGGCAGAGAAGCTATGTCTGTCAGGTACCGGTTTATTCCGCGTAGGTGTGTATAGGGATGTGCGCATCAAGTGACGGCATGATTGCAAAGCATGAGATGTCGTGCTGATAAGTTGGTGTTGAAACGTTGAGAGACGAAAAGCGGAGAGGGCGGAGAGTGGTTGTATCAACGAGCGATGTGTTATACGTACTTGAAAAGACGGCGAAATCGACGACTGTCAGCCAGTGTCAGTTGAAGAAGCGAGGCCGAGGGATTAGGATTGAAACGGGAGAGGGATCGTATCCAGAGATCGTAGAAGTGAGGATAGAGTTGGGTCGAGTCATGGAGGGCGGCGAATTCTGTGCTGATTGCTAAGGTAATAGTCGGGCATTATGAAAGTGGATGCACGTTCGACTGGTTCCGAGTGCCGACAGGCCACGCGTTGCGTCTCATGGTGACTCAGATCGGGCGCAAAGCACAATTAGCTGTAATGGAGCGAACGTTAATGAAAGGCTGCGACACACGTTCTGAGGGGATAGGGGGTGTTCGGACGCGGGTGAAGGGGGGGTTGTTGTGTGAGGGGGGGGTTGCCGAGGCGGATCGAAGATGCGCGATCTGGGATCTGGCACGGAACACAGCCCGAGCGAGACCCCGGGGAGTGTTGATGTGCAGGGAGGCAAACGGATAGAAAGAGGAAAAAGAGGGGAGTGCACACTTAGCTTTCAACTCTACAGCCTCTCCGTCCTTTGTCTTGATGGCACTCGTCCTCTCTCCCTCTCCACCACTTGCCCCAATGACAACCTCCATCCTCCTCCGCTCACCGCCTTACCCCTCCCCCTCCCCGTCTCCCACATCCACACCCCTCCCCGCCCTCCAGACGGACCTCTCCTCTTCCTCCTCTTCCTCCACTTCCGGCTCATGTCTCGACCTTCATCGCACCTCCTCTGCTCCTTCCACCCGCCGCATACGCTTCGCCCCTCTCCCAGATCCCCACAGAGGCCTTTTCGACAGCTTCGAACCCTCGTCCGATGTTCCGCAGTCAGACACCAAACCCCGTCTGCAGACAGTCCCCGCTCCAAATGACCTCCACGATAACTTCGTCGTCCTCTCCCCTTCCGTCTCCCCCGACTCCACCCTCTCCAGCGCACGCTCAACACCCACCATCCGCACATCGCCCAACATACCATCCAAGAACTCCCCAAAATCGCTCCTCCGTCCATTTTCTTTCCTCCATCGCGCCAACTCTTCCCCTTCCAACAGATGTCCCTCCTCCCACTCTGCCTCTCTACCTGGCTCACGCAACCCCTCCATCTCTTCTCTCGTCCCTTCCTCCAGTTCCGCCCCCAGCTCCCCTTCTTTCAAGCCAGCCAAGCTCCGGCGCATCTCTACAGAAGACATCCTCACCCTTGGCGCAAAATCGTTCTTCCGTGGCCGCTCAGGATCAGCGAGTGTCACTCGCCTTTCCCGCACATCATCCCCTCCTCCCAAGGCGTCGGATCCTACTAAATATCTCCACCGTTCCGCCTCTACCGGTTCAGCTCCAGGTATGAAACTGGGCAACGGAAAACGTGATTGGGGGGAGGGTTCTAGTCGGTCGCACGACAACGCCGCCATCGCCGGCTCAGGCCCAAAGAAGCGTCGCGCCTCATCCTCGGCATTGATACCTGGCGCTGGGGGTGGTCGACATGCTTCCTCCGCCAAAATGCTTTCCAGTGATTGCTCCGTTCGCCCAAGCACCGCGCCAAGTTCACCTCTCGCACCCCCGAAAAAACATGTAAAAATGTTGAATGGTAGAATATATGGTGCAAAGAGATATGCCGGTAAGTATGTGCATCTTCCTTTCTCTCGCAGGAACTCAACACACCGATTACAGCTCAAACCCTCGCCAACCCTTTTGCCAATGTTCGCGATGAGCCCGAGTTCGTCGAGTGGGGTTACGGTGGAATGGGTAGTGTGCACGCCTCTGCTGGCATTGCAAATGACATATGGAAAGGGTTGCAGAGGAGTGAACGCGGTGGTGCGTTGCTTGCGGGTTCTTCTCTTGGCTCACCCTCCGCGTCAACTCCTCCAGCTGCTGGAGCTATCATCACTGGTGGCGGCAGGGGTAGTGGAGCATATGCGACTTCGCCGATTGCCCGTCGAAAAATGTCAGACAGTGTCCCCGAGTGTGGCATGGGCAATGTCGCCGCTGGTGCTGGGTCTGATGATGATGATGGCAGTGGCATGGGATGGGTCAAGAGGCGTCGTGCAGAGAGAGAGGCAAAAGCCCGCTTAGAGCAAGAAGCCAAGGGGCTTGAAAAGAAGGCGCAAGAAGGGATAAAGCGCGGTGACTCGATGGATGCGAGCATATATGCATCCACTGCGTCCACTACGACCTCTTTGACTGCGTGCACGTCTGCCGCATCCACGGATTTGACGACGCCGACTACGTCCCCCCTTCCCTCCAGATCTCCCAGCGTGACGGATTTGAAGTTGACATCGTCACCTTTCTTGGAGTCTCGCGACCCTGGTGCTTCGCTATCGTGTATTGCGACTGGCAAGCAATCTTCGAAATCTGACACTCCTGCTCACCCAGCTCCCGCGTCGAAGGATCATGTCCTTACAGCTGTCCGTCTATCTCCTAATATCTCGAGTCCGTCCCACAAACATAGCCACTCGGTGACTCATGGTCGTACACCATCCTTGTCTCTCACACTCTCGCAAGTCGGCAAAGGCACCGACGATGAAGATGCTGAGCAAGTGCCGCCTCTGAGCCCGGTGGATACGGAGGAAATGACAACAAGCACGCATTCATTCGGTGAGGAAGAGGAGGAGCCAAGCCAGGGTTCCAACGAGGAAGAAGAACAAGATGATGTGGATGATGACGAGGAAGATGAAGCTCAGGTCAGTTGTCTGCCCATGTGAACAACCATACATAAACACCTTGTTCTGCAGGCTATCAGCAGAAAGACTGCCCTCGGAGCTGGCGTCGAGAAAATCAGTCGACATGTGGACGTCGAGACGCGGTAAGCGTACGGGGCGTCTGCACACGCGTGTGCACGCACTCTCCGTGTACGCGCGTGGTCTGAAGCTTGCTGAGGGGAGCGCGGAGCGGAGATCGCCAATGTCAAGCCTCGCTCATCCTTCTTCAATGCATTTTTTATGCTGAATTTCGACATCTTATTCGTCTGATCCTCCGTTCTGTTCCCCGTATTTCGGACGAGGCCGAACGAGGTGACTGACGTATCATTCAACAATCATCACACCTATGCTGCCTTGTTTACGCCTAAACACTAGGTGTTTTCAGATGATCAGTCGGAGAATATCGCATGTCCAGTTTCGTGATAACGCACATTCACGAAAACAGCTGCATACATATTCGCTCTGGCCTCGCTGGTTTTACCCCACCTCAATCTGTTGTTCCCATACAAATCGAATTCCATAACCATCTCTCTCAGCACCTCGTCTCCAACTGCTTGCGTTGTACATATTTGAAGTCTACTTTCAGCCATCAACTCCAGTTATCCAGTACTAAGCACTCTACTCGTCTCTACGTTTTATCTGTCTCCCAGGAGCATTACCGAACTCCCCACTCCTGACTTGCGCCATTCTGATATGTGACGCTCGGTCTTGTTCATAATCCTTGGTCGTCTATTTGTTATTAATGAATCCTCAGGCGACAGACGCCTGGTACGTCATCCCCTACTGCAACTGCGTCGTGGACTCGCATTCATCACAAATATATTAGGTCTTTTTTCACACTTGCTCCCGTTCCCACCTAGAAAGCCTTCAAGTCGTGTGTGGCGCCATGCTATCTCATTTAGACTATCATAATCTAGAGCATCGCCGAGTGCGCCTAGTATATGCTGTATCTTTACATCGCGCTGTCGAGTCGGGATCTCTGTCGTATGCCTTTTCGAGGTCGAAGGTGGGAACAGTCGTGGAGTCTCAGAGGGGCATTGCTAATTCTGACCCTTGGAAGCGCGTTCTAGATGATGGACTTCCATTCTCAGTTATTGTTTTTCTTTGGCATCAATCAGTGGAGATGTTTTTCTCTTCTCCCATGATTGCTTTGGACTATATAAGCTTTCTCGTTCTTTATGGCACTTGTTGATCTTTTGATATGCATTAGTTTTTTGAATTCAAAGTCGTTGGACGTTTATACGGTACTATAACGATGATCCCTACTCCCACTTCGTCAAGATATATCTTATCGAAAAGTGTTCCAAGCGCCCCCTAGTCGCGTGATAATTGCGGTCGTGGAGTGTTGCGCACGGTGACAATGGTGAGAGACTGCGAGGGATATTGGCCATACGCGTATTTCGATGATCTCTACTTTGTCCCCCACTTCGCCAAGATATATCTTTATCGAAAAGTGTTCCAAGCATCCCCCAGTGGCGTGGTTTTGCAGTGTTGCGGTGACAATGGGTCGGAAGACTGCGAGGGATATTGGCCATACGTGCCCACAAGATAGAACTGTGTATTGGATTTGATCATGATGCATGAGGCCCGGTTTGGAAGGGATGACGTCGGGAACGCGCCAGTTTATTTGCAGCGTTGGTACACGTGTCAGATATCACTGATATGTACCACTCGGGGACGTCCGGTCCCGACTCAGGGACACTACCCGAGTGTCTGACAGGTACGCTACGATCACCAGACCTCGGAAGTGGAACGAAGGGGAAAGAGCAAAAAGTCGCCGAGCGGGGTCTCTGAGAGTGAACACGTTTGATCGCGGGGACACGCGGACAGCCGCTCCGATTATATATGTATGCATCATCGCGATCACACTCATCCTGATGGCGAATCAAAGACCTGAACGAGTTTCGTGGTCTAGCAAGTAGAACGATCGGACCGTACACGGCTGCAATGCACTGGAAGAGCGTACGTTACCCGTTTTCTCACAGTCTGCGGCGCATATTCACTGATGCCAAGTCGCATCGAATGAATGGGCGGCCCCACGGACGATTTCGACTGGCGGCAGGATGCTAGGGTGTGTCAGTACGTCTGTTTTGCAGGGGAGTCAGGTGACAGGGAAACGGGGTATTGGTGCAGTACAAGGCGCTGCGACTTTGGCGGAACCTGTTGTATCAGGACAGGCGAGCCACGACCCGATCGAACAAGAGTGCAAGGGTGAATAGGGGTTGAGAAAAGGTCGGACCATTACCACCCCTTCGAGGGTTGTTAGGAAGTACATACAGCATGCTGCACGTCTCCCTGACTGTGAGACTCCACACACGGCAAGAAGAGAAAAAGAAAGAAAAAGGAAGAAAAGAACAAAGAAACGGGCATTCCCGGGCTTCTTCCTTTGCCGATAGTGTAATGCGCAGCCTTCTGAGGGCAGAGTTGAGTTGGTGAGGGTATCGAGAAGTCAAGTCGTGAGCCAGGATTCGCTGTGAAAACGTCACGCGGGAACAAAACGCTGCTTACTCACCGCGACCCATCCTTGATAACGCCAAAAAAATACACGTAGGTGGCGAGACGGTTGAAGATCGGTGACTGCACCGGGTAACAAGTGCTGACAGACAGTGCGCGTATGATCCCGATTATCAGAAAAAGGATGGTGCGGCCCCCTTGAATTTATTCCAGGTACGAAAAAGGTACGGATATAAAGCCAAGAAAGTAAGCACCAAGCAAACCAAGAGTAAGCCGAGAACACCCAGCTCAGGAACGGCGATACTTATCAGTGGGAACATGCTTCCAGGTGCTTCCTCGGATGAGAGGCGGCTTTCGAATCTTCCAAATCTTCCATTTCGCATAGCGATTGACGGGTTGAGATGACAAACGCGGCAGATGAGTGCAAAAGAAGGATAACGTAGGTCAGAGGGGTGTCTGATAAGACAGAACAGTTCTGATTCACGCCATTCGATATGAAGGTGATACCTAAAAGGCAATTTCATATTTCGGGCAGAAGCAAAATCATAAATGTAATACGAGCGTGCGACAAGCAACACTGATCAGGAGAAAACTTGACTGACAGCGGAGGGGAGCCTCGGCCATGAACAATTGAATCCGACACGAGGTGGAGGAAATCGCGGAGATGAATCAGTTGAAGGGGAGCGGGAATAAGTCTTTGAAACAAGGACCACGACGAGGATAAGAAATGGGCGCGAGTGGATACCGGGATCATGCATACCGTTCCGGGTCCCAACGCTTTTTGAAGTAGAGATACAAGCCTACCTTTGGTCTACTGTGATAAAGTTGGTACGCCCATGTGTTAAACAATGCCAAGAGACAAGCAACTGGTCGCATGATGTGGTTTGTAAGGTCAAAGGGGTGAATCCCGTTCCTCAAATGACCGAATTGGCACTTTACTTGTCCAGTCCGACGGTTCTTGTCAAAAACCCGTGGGTAAAGGACCTATGTCACCTTGTCATCTTTGCTTGTTTAGAAAATGTGGGCCGGAAGGACGGTAGTGGGCAATGCGCACCATCCACATCACTCCAAATGACGTGCACACGTACTTGCGTAGGACAAGATACAATCGGTGGAGATCGATCGGGTCAGATGCCGGAATCAAGGTCGTAGGAATGCATGCGATTCCGACAGTCAATTCTAGGCGATGTAAACGCGGCTATTTGTGAGCGATGTGGGCCAGAAATTACGAACAGTGATGAATGGTGGTCGCATGTCCCTTCTCCAGAAGATAACAACACAGGGTTACGGGCTGGCGGACATTCAGGCGAGGGATATTGATAGATGATAAGCAAAACAGCACAGCTGCGGAGTTGGCTGAATAAGCGCTTTTGTTTGTGATCTGAGCCTAACGCGGCAGGTCTGGCCATCATCGACGAGCAGAAACATATATGATGAACAGGCGTGAGGTGAGATAATGATGGTCCTGGCTTGATAGAGCCTGAGAGCAACCAAGAACGGAGAGGAAAGCTGCGGAACTTGGTACATTTCTGTTGGGATTGGCAAAGTTAGGCCAGGGTTTTGTCAGAACCTCACAACGATCACTCTAGGCGAATGACTATGCTGCAAGTGAATAACAATTCCAAGAATAGGGAATACATCAGAGAAGTACCCCTACTTATATAGTGTAAAGAATAGCGCACAGACCAAGTGAAAAGGAAGAGGACTATGCGGTAATTAAATGTGAACATCACAAGAAAGAGAAGATGGTGTGACGGTCATTAAATAAACGAGGAAGAGACGTGGGGTGTTCGCCTACATAATATACGGTTTGTCTGGATATGGTATCAATCGTGTCTTCTGTGATTCAATCAAGGGAGGAGAAGGCGTGCATACGGCACGGCGTGTCATTGTGATGACAATGAAGAGGTGAAGAGAGTGAAGAGGTGAAAGGTAAAGATAAAGGAAAGAAAAAGGAAAAATACTAATCCTAACATTATCCCCTTTTCAAGGATCGGCGTCCCGACGATCACAGCTATCATCTACGGTGACAGGCTTACAATGACAACGTGGTAGCACGTCTTGATCCAGAGAGAAGTTCTTGCTTCCTTTTAATCAAACCTAAAATCAAAAACCTAAACTACGCTCTTCGGTGATTGCGGTATCTTTTGAGGGGGGCGGAGGGAAGTGCCATATGTCCGATATCCATTGGTTCCGATATGTCCATCGGGGATAAGGGACGCACAGGCGAGGAGGGGGCAGTCATCATCACTACCGATGCAACTGGCGAGTTAAAGGAATCCTTGGGGACGGGGTGAGATGCACCAGTTAAGGAAACAGTCTCTCTCGAGGGAATTACCACACGAGGGTCTGCTACTATCTCGTTCCAGTCATTGGCGGGGAGAGGGGAATAGGTCACACGAGGGGAGTCTCGTGGGGAAGGGCGCGCTCTGGACGCGGAGGGGTTGCGAGTGGTTTTGCTCGCCTTGGGGGCTTTCTCCATTTGGGGCTTTTTTGCGCAGCCTACACAATTTTTAATGACGAGTGTGACGTCGCGACGCATAGTGGGCCACCAGTAGGTTTCGGCCAGAAGAAGACATGCCTGTTTTACTCCAGCATGATGGAGAGACGAGGAAGAGGCGCGGTGAGCATCCATAGCGAGGATCTCACGAAGGGAAGTCCTGGTGTTTACCATGTAGGTATCTGGGACGTATAATTTGTCGTGGAAATGGAGGAGGCCGTTCTGTCGGCTCCATCCCTTGACAGAGTTCGTAATGCCGTTACGAGCACGAGGGTCGAATTCCCAATCGGCTGCATTGGCGATAGAGTGTTTGACTTTGGACAAAGTGTCCGTAGTCTCGGAGAGAGGAGGGAGGACAGGGCTTTCAGCTAGCCCAGCTTGCGGTTTACGGTCCGAAGACTTTCTTCCGGACCCTTGTTTCAGCTTCGGGTCAGAGGGTGCTGCCGAAGCAGCCTTGGTGACCTTGGGTTTCTTACTTCCCGCAGTCGAAGGTGCAGTTTTACCTCTTGCCGGAGGTTCCTTGGAATGGATGGCAGGCGCATATGACCTGGAGGATGTTTCGAGCTGCTGCAACAAAGCGGCTACATCTCGGATTGACTGACACAACTCGTCGATTGACCGATAAAATATGGTCGTGCCTCGAAAGACACATGTCTCTAAGAGGTCGTTGTCGTTCCGTGACGAACTCGAGGGAAGGGGGTTTTGGGGTTGCTCATCTACTGATAAAGTACCAGCGGACGGCGGCAGCGTCTTATTTGTATGCACTGGAGGGGAGGAGAGGTCGTAGTAGTCGTCTCCACAGGCATGTAGATCGAACGCTTCTTTCAGCGTCTCATTTTCTGTTGCCCATAAGGAAACGTTGCAATCCGGGCAGATCCATTCTTCTGCATTCGGATCAAAGGAAGGGAACTTTTGGTATCTCTTCTTCCTAAGAACTACGGAGGGGAGGGCGTGCTCTGACCCAGGCACGAGGGGAGAGTGAGCGCCATAAAGTATGGTCTCGGGGGAGAAACCTTCATCATAAAGTACAACGTCGGAATCACTTGGCGGAGGCGTGGATTGATGGCTCCACGAGCCAGGGGAAGGCGCGGATTCGTCTGGCAGGCTCCGCGAGCCGGGGGAGGAAGGGGAAGCTGATTCATCCGGAGACCAGAACAGCGAGACTGAGGCAGGGTCGGATCCCTGAACGGTGGAAGTGGGTGAGGGAGGCTCCTCGGGGAAGTCGGCATCTTCACAGGCGTGTTGCAAAATCTGCAGGTCTAGACCAAATTCTTCGTGGTCGAAAAGCTCAAGACCACATTGGTCGCACTGCCAGAATAGTGCTGCCATAGCGAAGTAGATACGAAGTCGAGAGAGTGTCTTTTCGCCAAATACCTCTGTTGAGATACTACACTGCGTCTACAGGGGTCGGACCTGTATTGGAACGTCGGGTGCAATACTCGCAGGTCAAATGGTTACTAAATACACTGGAAGGGGGATCGGCACTGAAGGCGGCTCGAAGGTTTTTACACCTGCACCACGCAAACAGAGGGGACGGGCGCGCAACTAACGCGAGATAAAATACAGTAAAAGTCCTGAAGGCCTACGGGCTAAGTCGGAGTAGAAGGGGCAGTCTGAGCACGGGAGAAGAACCGGGATGATCTCCTTATCGCTCAACGGACGTCACAGGTGTTCCGCGAACCTGCCTCGGGTAGCGTGCGAGGGTACGGACAGCTAGGCACTCAGCTGACGACGGGGGCTATGCACTATGCCCGATAGCAATGTTATCCTTATTTGGAACGGCGGACGACCGTATAGACGACAGTGGGCTCGGTTGTCTACCGACCTGGTTTGTGTCCAGGAACAGATTCCCCTTAAGTCTAGGGTCCGACTATGCCACAGCAAAGAGAGTAAAGCAGAGGAGGTGATGAGAGAGTAGTCGTAGGCGAACAGAATAGTCAAACGGGTAGAGAATGATATTCTTGGAATTATGTCAGAACCTCACAACGATCACTCTAGGCGAATGACTATGCTGCAAGTAAATGGCAATTCCAAGAATAGGGAATACAACCGGAGAAGTACCCCTACTTATATAGTGTAAAGAATAGCGCACAGACCAAGTGAAAAGGAAGAGGACTATGTGGTAATTAAATGTGAACATCACAAGAAAAGGAAGAGAAGTGATGGTCATTAAATAACCGAGGAGAGACGTGGGGTGTTCGCCTACATAACATATGGTGTGTCTGGAAATGGGTATATACGTGTCTTCTGTGATACGATCAAGGGAGGGCGTGCATACAGCACAGCGTGTCACTGTGATGACAATGAAGAGGTGACGAGAGTGAAGAGTAGAAAAGGTATGGTAAAGGAAAGAAAAAGAGAAAATACTATTCCTAACATTATCTCCCTTTCAAGGATCGGCGTCCCGACGATCACAGCTATCAGCTACGGTGACAGACTTACAATGACAACGTGGTAGCATCTCCTGAGCGGAAGACAAGTTCTTGCTTCTTTTAATCAAACCTAAAAACCCAAAACCTAAACCTAAACTCTTCGGTGATTTCGGTGTCGTGTGAGGGGGGTGGAGGGAAATACCACATGACCCATATCCATCGGTTCCGATATGTCCATCGGGGATAACGGTCAAATAGGCGAGGAGGGGGCAGTCAGCATCACTACCGATGCAACTGGCGAATAAAGGGAGTCCTTGGGGACAGGGTGAGATGTACCGGTTAAGGAAACAGTCTCTCTCGAGGGGATTACCACACGAGGGTCTGCTACTATCTTGTTCCAGTCGTTGGTAGGGATAGGGGAATAGGTCGCACGAGGGGAGTCTCGTGGGGAAAGGCGCGCTCGAGACGCGGAGGAGGTGCGAGTGGTTTTGCTCGCCTTGGGGGCTTTCTCCATTTGGGGCTTTTTTGTGCAGCCTACACAATTTTTAATGACGAGTGTGACGTCGCGACGCATAGTGGGCCACCAGTAGGTTTCGGCCAGAAGAAGACATGCCTGTTTTACTCCAGCATGATGGAGAGACGGTGAGGAGGCGCGGTGAGCATCCGTAGCGAGGATCTCACGAAGGGAAGTCCTGGTGTTTACCATGTAGGTATCTGGGACGTATAGCTTGTCGTGGAAATGGAGGAGGCCGTTCTGTCGGCTCCATCCCTTGACAGAGTTCGTAATGCTGTTACGAGCACAAGGGTCGAATTCCCAATCGGCTGCATTGGCGATAGAATGTTTGACTTTGGATAAAGTATCCATCGTCTCGGAGAAGGGGGGAAGGACAGGGCTTTCAGCTAGCCCAGCTTGCAGCTTACGGTCCGAAGACTTTCTTCCTAACCCTTGTTTCAGCTTCGGGTTGAGGGTGAAACAACCCTAAAGCGAGTACGAAGTGTACTTCAGGTCGTCACAGAATGTCAACTGAGGAGGAGAGTAGAGATGAAGGAATCGGGCTCAGTCTTAAAGCTTCAGAGGAA